>PVKZ01002244.1:0-248316 GCA_004027375.1 Macroglossus sobrinus | reverse complement strand
AGGAGGAGGAGGAGGAGGAGGAGGAGGAGGAGGAGGAGGAAGAAGAAGAAGAAGAAGAAGAAGAAGAAGAAGAAGAAGAAGAAGAAGAAGGAAGAAGAAGAAGAAGAAGAAGAAGAAGAAGAAGAAGAAGAAGAAGAAGAAGAAGAAGAAGAAGAAGAAGAAGAAGAAGAAGAAGAAGAAGAAGAAGAAGATGACCACCTTTGGCCTGAAGTCCTCTCCCCTCTCAGATTTTAAGAACCCTATCTGGCTTAACACCATTTCTGCTAACAATATGCTGATGATGCTTATCAATACCCAGAAGATCTAAGTCACCAGTTTGGAGCAAAAATCAGGATTTGAAGGAGAGAGACTTTTTCCCAAAAAAAAGAAAAAAAACTTAACTAGGTTTACTAAAAAGATTAAGAATTTTTACAAGTGATGTCCCATTTCAAGTGTGGACTGTGGAATTGGACTGGAGTTCAACTCCCAAGTCTGCCATTTACTAACCACATGATGTTGGACAGGTTATTTAAGCCCACTGAGCTTCAATATCTTCATTAGTGAGATGTACATTTTTATAATAGCACCTATGACAATAATCCTTGTCAGGTTGTTGGGAGAGTTAATCAAGTTAATTCTGAACAGACATAAACTTTTCAGAAGAGTTAGTGCTAAGAACAGTACCTGGCATATAGAAAGCACTCAGTAAGTACCGGTTTATGTCAATCCTATTTTACAAGGACTGGGTCCTTCATGAGCCATTATAAGAGCCAGGATTTGAAGACAGCTAGCTAGTATGCTAGACCCAAGGGGGCTGGCTATTTGCCTGAAATGGTGCTGGCTTATGCCTGTTGTCTGAGGATTGAGTTCAGCATGTGTTCAGAATAAAAGTGTCCCAGTTAGGTTGATAAACATAAACTGCATACACATGGATGCATAGAAAGCAAATTTTAACCTGAATGTGTTTCATCTTTTACATGCCAAATCATATGGACATGCATGTACCTTGAGCTTTTTCTCTCCTGTGAAGGTAAACTAGACTAAGCCACACATTCCTGTGGCAAACATATGTTGAGTGCTGACTGTGAGCTGGGCTTGAAGAACCAGGAAAAAGGAGCTGTGAGGGGGCAGGATGAGAGGACAGATGTGTGCACAGCTAACATGACACCAAGAAAATAAAGCACCAACTGTAATACAGTCAGGAATGGTGCTATGGGTGTGCAGGGCTGTGAACTTGGGCAGAGCATTTAGTCATCTGGAACTGCACTTGCTCCCCTATAAAGTGGAGGGACAGGAGAGAGCTGCTGAGACAGCAGCTCTAATGTTCCTTCTCATTTAATGCTTGATAACTTAACAGAGTCTACCTGGAAGGACCAGAAAATGCATGAACAAGGAGGTGGCATTTTAGCTGGGCCACAGAAGATAAGTGGGCTTTCAGTAAATGGAGTATGAGTTCCCATTATAGAAAAATCATATTTGCAAAGGTCTGTGGGCTTGAAAAGTTTTGGCCTGCTTGGAGAAATACTGGAGCGTAAGGACATGAAATGACATGGGAATAGAAGGGGTCATAGGCGCCTCGAATGCCACTTTCAAATGAGGCTCATTCTTGGAAGGTTGTCTCGCCTTTGAGGATTCTGCTCCTTAGCACCATGCTAAAGTCAACTGTGCCAACTGATTCTAAGAAAATAAACACTCTTGCAGAAACACACACACACATACCTAAAAGATCACCCTTCTTATCTTAGTTTTTCTTCATAATAGTTATCACTACTGACAGTGTATTATGTATTCTTTTGTTAGTTGCTTATTTTTACTCTTCCCACCAGACTGTAAGCTCTCTGAGAACAGAGTCTGTGCCTGTTTGTTTACTACAGCATTCTCAATACCTGAGCAATGCCTGGCTCACTAAGGAGTTTCCAATGAGTCACTGCTATATATAAAAAATACAGATGCTTCCATATACATACAGGCCTCAAACTTTAGGGTGAAAAATATCTGACTGGAAGAAAAGGAAAGCAAGTCCAGTGTTGTGGAGAAGGATTGGGGGGTGGGTTGGCAGGAGAATAAAGAGATGAATAAAAAGGAGGATCAATCACTCTGACAATGAGAGGCAATTAGCATGGGACACTGACTGCTTTTGAGAACTAGATGAAGGATGGTATGAGCCTCTCTGTAATGGGGTGATGATGCTTATCTCACAGGGCCAGTGTGTGAAATAGGAACCTCAATGCACAGGAAGCCCTGAGCTTGTCCAGAGGTGCATCAGTAACAAACTTCAGCCTTTTACTAGGAGCAGCTCTCACTCAAAGTCTTCCTGGCCAGAACCAGACAGCAAAGATCTGTGTCAGGCCGGAGGAAAGCAAGAATTAGGAGAAGAAAAGATAGATGGGGTGATGCAGATGTTGACATCCTGAGCAAGAGACTGACACTGAGAATCAAATGGCATTGAGCGTTTATTGAAGAAGCAGAGTACGAGACACGAACCCATCCAGAGGACAAAGAGAGCTCCTTGGTGATGAAGGCCCAAGAAAGACACATGAGGACACAGGGGCTGGCACCTGGCTGCAAGGAAGCATCTTGGGTATGTGTGTTATCTCCGCATTTGTAGCAGTGACCCAGGAAAAGGTAGCCAAGGAGGAGGTCACCAAGCCCCCAATATTGGACTTCCTGCACAGGAGCATTGCCCCCTGCTGAGGACAACAGGGAGAGGAGAGGGGACTGGGATTGTGGTTATAGGGGCAGCATTTCTTGACTTAGAAAAGAACTCTGGGAGAGGAGAAGAGATTGATGGGTTCTGTAGCTTTCTGCCCTTTATCTGGAGGCCTTCTTTTTGGTTGCACAGCTGCTGCCAGAGGTTTTGGTAAAGGGATCCTTGAATTCACTGCCACAGCTGCCTTTGGTTTTGACATCCACAGCCCCAGGTTTGTAGCTGTAACTGCTCGAAGCACCAAAGCCCATGCTGAAGCCTGCCCCTCCTGCACCAGTGTTGCTAATGACAGCTGGAATGAGCAGAAGACGACACCCCATCAGTACTCCTGTGGCATCTGGGCCACTCCCTCAGTTCTCTCCCCCATGTGGCTTCACATGGAGACAGATTCTCTCTATTGTGTATTTTTAGTTTCCTTGGACAGATCATATTTCATGTATTTGGCCACATGTATTTGACCTTTTCCTATTAGTCTGTGTCAATCTACCACTATGAGACTTTCAGTTTCCACAGGCTCAATCAGAGAATTTCCCTACATGAAGAAAGGCCTTCATGCAGGCCTTCAGGTGCTGCTGATGAAGTAAGGGGCTACCAGAGTGTCCCTGTTTCTCACATGACAGCACCTCCCCAGGACTCTCTCTAGCTTTTTAATTCGAATGAGGTGATTTCAATTATCATTCCCCTTTCAGGTTCCCCTCAAAAACCTCTTACTGCAATTCAGGGCTTTAATTTTGTTCTGGCCTCAGTAAAAATAAAATAGGGCCATTAAACATTATTCTTACAATATACTCTTAGATTACACACTGTTGAGTGGCATCTGATCTTTTTACAGGTTATACTTTTGTATTTCATGATATTATTTTTCCCCACCCATTGCTTTTCCTTGGTGACTAAAGCCAGCTCCCTCTTTGTGTCCCTAAGGTTCCCCTGAACCCACTCAGGTATTCTTACTTCTCCCTGGTGTCATGGAATTAGAGGGACTTAGACTTGTAGTAGGTGACCAAGGGTAGAATGGGGTCCTACAGGTACTTACAGATGCTCACGGAATTTGGGTATTCACCAGACATCCTGAAGAGAGAAAAGGAAAACAGATGAACCCGCCATAAGCCATCATCCCATCTATCCAGGGAGTCTATGAATTAGCCTCTCCTCTCAGAACGTCTCTACTTCCACCCCATCTCAGACTACTTTCTTCCTTTAAGACTCAATGGGACCTCTCAAGAAATGAAGAACCAAGATAAAAAATCTGCTACAAGGAGTCAGATTTCCATCAAAGTGGCTTTGGGATTATCTGATGTGTGGGATAATTGTGCCTCCACTTCCCTCTAGTTATGCCCTTGGTTTTAGACAATTAAGAGGAATGAGTTCACAGCTTCAAGGGCCCCATCTGGGAGGCCATCCTGCCCCTCCTTCCCTCTACCCTTTAAAAAGCATCACAAAGCGCCAGGGATGCTCTGTTTCTCAAATGTTGCTGATGTTAATACTTTCTATCCTACCACCTCTCTGGGGTTTTTATGACTCAGTTCTTCTTGCTGTCTAACTTTGGTCTTTCCTACCACATCATGTAAAATTCATTTTCTATAAAGTTTCACTTCAGTAGGATCTGAATAGAACCAAACTGCTTGTTTTCAGTCTTCCTAAGGCAAAGACATAGCTGTTCCAGACAAAAAATATCTATCTGGTCCTCACCTGCATTCCTCGCCCTCCAGCAGCTTGCGGTAGGTGGCGATCTCTACATCCAGGGCCAGCTTTGTGCTCATCAGCTCCTGATACTCCCTCAGCATCCGGCCTAGCTCCTCTTTGGCCTGGTGCAGGGCAGCCTCTAGCTCATCTAGCTTGGCCCTGGCATCTTTCAGAGCACAGTCACCTCTCTGTTCAGCATCGGCGATGGCCATCTCCAGATTGGAGCACTGAGGAGCAAACGAATTGAGTGCTTTGAGTCAGAGCACAGTTCTGAGATCTTGTACAGAGGACCTACCTTGATTTGAGGTCCTCATCATTTTTGGACATCACTAGAGGAGAACTTGTCCTTCCCTCAGATCTAGGCATGATTCAATCTAACTCATGCTGTGGCATGTAACAATAGAGCATTCTTGCCATGAAAGAGAGGAGGGAAAGGGCGCTGAGTAGGTGGGCTACCTGAGCATGTAGGGCTTGCCCTCAACCTTCTGGTCTGTAACATTGGCTATAAGATTCTAATGCCAACCATTAAAAGTCTCTGGGTAACTGACCTTAGTTCTGATCCACAGTGTAAAGGTTGTTTTAGGGGATCTTGTAAATCATGACAAAAAATTGGGGACTAATAAAGTTTCTATTAATAAAATGTTCAATAAATCTGCCACACTCACTTTCTTGCCTCCAAAATTCTTCAGAGAATCATGCTACATGGCAATAGCCTTAAAAGATAACTGACTGGTTTTACAAGCTTACAAACATCTGCTGTTTGGTGAAAACATAACTTGTAGGAGGAAACCGCAGGTGGAACTCGGTAGTGTCTACGTGAAAGCTTGGGGCAGGGAGTGGAGAGCTTCCTGAGCCTTGTAGTTTTGGGTGTGTGTTTCAAACACTTGGCTGAAGTTTTGGTGAGATCTATGTATCTGGCTTCTCTTTCTGATGTGTCCCCTTCCTCTAGAGTCACATTTGCTTCACCCCAAGGAGAGCAGATGATCCTGAGGCTGGGTAGAATTCTAGACTGTTGTCCAGCCAGCATCGCCTTTCTCTGCCAGGCAGTCTCCCAGCCATGCAAACACCCACAGCTTTTTGAGTGAGTGGCTCACAGCTTCAGTGGCAACACCTAAGTTGCCCAACCAGGGAAAACTATGTCCCATCCTTAGAACTGGGAAAGGCAAACATGGAGCAGAGCCCTGGGCCAAGGCTAGGGTGGGAGGCTCTTCTTTCCCCACTCTTCTCTAAAATCCACATCCCGACACTCCTTCCTCCAGCATGGATTCATCATGTGAAACCTCCTAATACTGCTCTTTTACCTACTGCATCAGTTCGAAACCCCATGGTCCAACTTTGAAGGAGCCCATAATCCATCCCTTCCTACCTAAGGATGTTCTGCTCCCTGCCACCCAACCCATATGGACCTTCTGCTCAGTCCACATCTCTCCTCCCTGCACACATGCTATGCACATGTCCACCTCAGGTTCACTGCTCCTGCTGGCTCCTTTTCCAGGCTCCTCTCTTTTCTGCCTCTATTCCAGTGTAATCCCATCCCCTGCAGGCAGTTCCAGCCCCTCAGGACTCACACAGCACTTAAGGGGCATGCTGCACAGTGAATGGATGCTTCTTCCTTCTATATGAGCTTGGAATGTTCTCTCTTGAATTATAAATGCCCAAAGGGACTCTTTTCCATATTTGGTCCTATACATATTGGGACTCAATAAATCTTGTTAGCTGATTCATTGTGTAGAACCCACCTGCTTCTTCACACTCCCTATCTCTGAGCGAATCCTCTGGATCAGCCGGTTGAGCTCTGAGATCTCAGCCTTGGTGAGTTTGAGGTCATCTCCATGCTGGCCTGCTGTGACCTGCAGCTCCTGGATCTGAGATTGGGGGATGAGATATGAGGAGAACAGGATAGCTGAGCATTCACCTGTTAAGAGCATTCAGCATGGGGGGAGGGCCACATACTGTTCTCATTACTCAGGTAGTATAGACAGAAGTGAGGGAAGAAAGAGAGAGAAAGGGCAGAAAGGAGGCAGAGAAAGACAACCCTTTCCTTCTGGATAAGAAGGTCCTGACCCAGTTCAGGAGAATCCTCAGGTTCTTAATTGTGAGAGCCTTGGTAGAATTTGAATTTCCTGTCCTTATTTTGACAAAGTTGAAAACCAGAAAAGCCAGGATATCTGGATTACCCACAGAAATAGTGTCAGAGTCTTATCAGGGCTATGGTTGCTGTGGCTACTGCTGTCAGCAAGGGCCACAGCAGGGGAGGGGCTAATGCTCATACATGTGCTTGATCTCCCTGGACCACAGGGAGACATTTCCACAAGGCCCAGCTCCAAGACAAAGGAGATCTCCACCCAGCCTAATACACACACAAGCACATATATGCACTCATACACATATGATGAGAGGGCAGCAGATGTGGTCACTGGGCCTTAACACAACTGGCACGCAGCTCACCTTGCTCTGGTACAGGGCCTCGGCCTCGGCCTTGCTCTTCAGGGCTATCTCCTCGTACTGAGCACGGACCTCACTAATGATGCTGTCCAGGTCCAAATCCCGGTTATTGTCCATGGACAGGATGACAGATGTGTCACTGATGTGTGACTGGATCTGAGCAATCTCCTAGGGGAAAGTTAGGGGGCCCCCGTGAGGGGAGCACATCTCTTGACCCTCCCCAGCAAACTCCTCACTGACTTTTCTGCCCTCCTTCTGCAGAAGCCACCAGTGCCAATGCATGCTGGGTGTGAGATGCACACTTTGTCCTTTCAGCTCATGTGAGACCACCCTCTCCATCATGTACTCAGGACTGCTCCCACCCTTATTCCATACTCTGCAGCAACAGCCACCCTTCACCCACAGAATCAAGTCTGACCTCCTTACATGGCACTCAGAGCCCTCTAGCGAGTCACCAGTGACCTTCCCTTCTGCAGGCTCCTCATGCTTTAGGACACCTCAGGCCTCTGTATCTTCACTTGTTCTGCTCCTTAGGGCTGGAGCATCATGCCCCATGGAGATTTTCCCCATCTTTCTCCAGAAGCCTTCCCTGACAGCTCAAGTAGAATTCACCATTCACTCTGCTCTCTCAACGCTCATCTATATGCTGTTTTCCCTACCAGACTGGAATTCCTAGAGGATAGGAATTATTTCTTCTCCATCATGGTTTCCTCAAAGCCCAACTCATTGTTCAGCACATAGTAGAGCCTCAGTGAATGTCAGCTGCACTGAATTGAAGGGCTACTCTGCCTTTGGTCTATACAACCATCCAGGCCAAAGGCCGAAAGCTACTTGTAAAAGGGGCAGATCACACAAGGAGGTCAACCAGGTCCTTACCCCTTCATAGAGGCACTTGAAGAATTTGATCTCATCTGTCAAGGAGTCCACCTTGGCCTGGAGCTCAACCTTGTTCATGTAGGCAGCATCTACATCCTGGGGAACACAGAGAGTGGCCGACTGCCCTCCCTCCCCTTACCTCTGCCACAAGGAGCCTCAGATTTCTTACTCTCTTTACTCCCCCTACCCCATGCTCCACAGGGTGGCCCTATACCCGAGAGCAAACCAACAAATATGCGGTGCAATGGTACACCAGAAGTGTGGCAAATACCTGAATTTTAAGCTGGCAGATTCTGGAAATAGCATGTATCTCAGGCTTGGAGAGAGGATCTGGGAAATTAGAATCTCAGTCCCCACTGCCAAAGGGATTGAGGTACCTACAAGGTCCCTTTCCTCAGCCTACAAACATCACAGCGATGTGCTTAGGGAGCCCTTTAGGCTTCCACCTGCCCTTTGCTCCCCTTACCTTCTTGAGAACCACAAACTCATTCTCAGCAGCTGTGCGTCTGTTAATCTCCAACTCATACCTACATGGGGCCAAAGAAAGGGGAGAGCTTGGCATTGGGATAATTCAATCCTGCAAATGATCGCTAAGCAGTTAGTGATCACGTCTATGTCAAGAGCAGCAAGACAGTGGTCTACAAACGGGTTCATGTACCCCTGGAACATGCATAGCCTTCTTCAAAGGAATGTGACAAGGGCAGGTTTAAAGGAATACATTTCCAGCTTGTTAGTTCATGTTCAGTCTGCCCTAAAATAGATATGCCTGGGAATGCAACTGTGAGGAAGTCGTCATGCAGGTTCCACTGTCCCACCTTCCTTTCACAACCACCCCCTCTCCGAGACAGCAGAAAGACGCATTTCATTGCCATCTGGCACCATAGAACAGTGCATTAGCCTAACGTGCAAAATCTCCCAGGCACCAAACAAAATACTATCCCGCCTTCAAGCTGTATGTTATACATATCTCATACATATTTCTGTTCCAGGTGAAGCAAGGTTTTGGAAATAGGTGTTCAGATGAGGCTGGGATGTCCTTAATACAGATATATTGTGGACTAGGGAAGTAAGAGTGTTGATCATTTCACTTAAAGACTTCACTATCCCATCCCTTATTATTGGCAATGAATGTGTTACAAGACATTTGTGAGAGGAAACAAAATAGAGCATTGGAAAGAAATAATTAATGCTAAAAAAATGACTTTTTAAATATGCTTTAACATGAGCAAGTCTTTTTGGCTTTTTAATCCTTCCTAAGGCATGTCACTGACTGCTAAGAAAAAAGAAAAGCTTTGTTGAATGGTTGAAGTAGTACAGGTTAGTGAAATAGGTTATTTAAAATGGGACTGGAACATTTTCTGAGATTGCCAGATTTTTCTAGTTACACTGGATAAAACATACAAAAAACATTTTATGTGATTTGTCTCAGATTCCATGTGTATTTTTCAAAAGATAATTGAAAACTTTTTATCAAATTATATTATGAAATAGTTGTTTCTATTTCAACCAATCTTTATCTCATTTTATCTTAGTAAATATTCAATTTTATCTTCCTCCTATTAACTGAAAAAGCATATGCTAGTTGCAGACCAATTAGTTTCTGGCAGTTTAAATCTCTCTACTTTGTAAAATATGTAGAAAAAATATTGATCATAATGGCTAGCAAAACTAATGACATTCAATTTTTATGAATAATTTCTCATTATTTACTTCTAGAAACCAAAAAACAGAGTTCAGTGAGCATACACACATTTACAAAGAGAAACAATACATTCTGTGGTACTATTGGCTTTATAAATAACTTATCATTTTAAAAATACATTACAATGCATAATTGAAAGTTAAATCATGACAAATAACATATTGATTTATCTTGTTTTAGAACATAGTTGTATTAATTGTATTAAATCTACATTATTTTAATACTGAATGTTTTCAATAACCTACTGTACAAGATGTAGCCCTTAGTTTATTGCTTAGTGGATTTTGTATTAGTCCCCAAAGTACATATTTATATTTTTATTTTTATTTAGAAATGAAACCAGACTATTTCTGATAGAAAGCAACTCTTTTTTCTCTGGTTTGAAAATGAAAGCTAGCTTTCCAAATTAAGCTAGATGGCAGATGTTTTCTATAAAGTGAATGAGCTAAATATGCAGCTCTAAAGTTTTGGAAATGTGTGTATGTGTATGTACACATATATAAAAAGTAGGATTAAAACATTATTTTTTTAAATAAAGAATTGACAGAGGTGTATTAAATACTAATAATGATTTTATGCTCCCAGTCTTTTTTGGTCTACTGGATTAAACACATTACCCAAAGGGACAGAGCATGATATGTAAACAGTGGCCATTTAACCAGTCTTGATAAAACTGTTTTTAAAAAAACTTCCCAGAAATTTGAAAGGTAAATGACTTTATTGACAAATCCTTTTTGCATGTCAGGTGTTTTTCAATTTTTGCTCTCAACAAAAAGAAAGAGCTGAGTTGTCAGCTAACAGCTTGTTAAAAATTATCTTTAGTAATGAGTCATAATGTGATTTTGACACAAAATGATTCATCTAAGAAATATATATCACATATGGGATACTTTATAGCCACTGAGGATAAATCAGTGAATATAACAAACAAATATACCTGCCTTCATGGAGCAGAGAGAGAAATAATAAACATAACAAATAAGTAAATTATATAGCATGTTAGAAAATAACAAATACTATGGGAGAAAGAAAAAGCAGAAAAACTGGAAAGGCATTCAAAGAACTGAGTAACACTGCTCTTGCAAAACTCCCTCCATTAAAATCTATCTGAATGAACAAAGTTTCCCAGCACTTAGATAAGAATGAAAAAAATATAGGACTAGAATCCTATTTCATTGTTGCAATAATGAATATGTATACTTGAATAACTAAGCCACTTGGGGAAGAAATCTAGTATCCAAAGCTAAGGCTTCTGACAACAGGGACCCAATGCCTTACATGTATCTAACACTTTGGTTCTTTTGAGAACTGTTAATACATTGCCATCTGGCTTTACCCTCTAAACCAGCAATCCTCAACCTTTTTGGCACCAGGGACTGGTGTTCCTATGAGAATCTAATGCCTGATGCTCTGAGGTGCCAGCGCTGGGGAACAGCTGCAAATGCAGATAAAGCTTTTCTTGCTTGACCTCTCACTCACCTCCTGCTGTGAGGCCCGGTTCCTAACAGGCCATGGACTGGTACCAGTCTGCAGCCCAGCAGTTGGGGACCCCTGCTCTAAACTGCTCTTGTAGGTGGCAAGGCAGATATCAGTATCTGACTTTTATAAATATCAAAACTAAAGTTAACAAGAGACTAACCCACAGTCATTCAACTATTGGGTGGTAATTCTGGAACACATGGCCTTTCCACTGTGAAAGGCCCAGAGACAGTACAGCCCCTGGATGCCTCTGACCTGGACATCTGGGCTGTGCTGGGCAGCCCTCTCTTCTTTCCAGAATCCAGCTCAAACCTCCATCTGGGCTTCCCATCTTAATTTCCCCCAATCTCAGTTCACACTGGATTTATTTCCACTGACTGGGAGCTACCAGAAAGTGTTTTTTGAGACTGTCTCCACAATCCGAGTGTTTTCAGAGGGCAGGGACCATGTCACCTCCTCCCTCAGGGTTTCCATGCAAAGTTCTGCCTTAGGGGGACTTTAGAATAAGAATGGGCAGGCAGATCAAACGTGGAACAAGAAAATTACTCAACTGTGACCATCTCCACCCCTTGAATGTGGCAGAAGTCATCTATCACCAGAAACCCTGGCACCTGGAAGCAAATCGCCCAAATATCAGTTCACACTCAGCCCGGTTGTATTACTCTTTCTCCACTGGCTCAAGCTGGGGGTAGAAATGTTCTCTGGTTCCAAGTATGTTATCAATTATTCTCTTTAACAGTGGCATTCAGCAGCACAGATATGATTCATCATGAAAAAAATTTTTTAAACTTATTTTTGCTTAGCTTTAAGATTTGTTCTGGGATTGGTGGGGTGTCTCATGCTCTGGGAATTCCCATAGAAAACTTCACTCAGCCCTGGGCTACAAAGCCATTTGTGCTGTCCATCTGGTTTTGAGGCAATTCTCTTCCTCCCATTCCTCCATTTCCCATGCTAAAAATTAAGCACTCCATTTCCTAGGCAATTCAGAACACCATTTTAGGTAGCTCTTTTCTCTTCCTAAGTCTTGTCCTGTCTGAATCTTTCTTCTTTATAGAAAAAAAAGAAAAGTCTCAGTGAGATCAGCAAAGGATCTCAGTAGGCAAAAATGCTGGCTCAAAATCAAAATCTCATCTGTAACAAGATTGTCCAGTGCCTCTCCACTCACCTCTTCTTGTAGTCCTCCACCAAATCTTGCATGTTCCTCAGCTCTGAGTCCAACCTCACCCGGTCCCCTGACAGCGTCTCCAGCTGCTTCCGCAGAGTGCTGATGTAGCCCTCATACACAGGCTCCAGGTTCTTCCTGCAATTGTTCACATCCAGCTGCTGCAGCAGCTCCCACTTGGTCTCCAGCACCTGGTTCTGCTGCTCCAGGAACCGTACCTGGAACCCAAAGGTGGTCACAGCTCAGAATCTCCATGCTGTTGCCTCTCAAGAGTGAGAAGAGGGCCCCAGAAATCAGAAGCAGTCATCCTGAGAAGGAGGTGAGGGGCAGAAAAGATCAAGGCTCATGAGAGAGTAGATTCTGCCAAGGGGACATGTCCATCTATGTCTCCAGGACAAGAAATAAGATCCTGTCTAAAAGAAATTGGGAAATGGGCTTAAGTAGTGCTATAACTGCCACTGTGCGTTATTATGTGATTGAGAGGGCTTCTTTTGCTGCAAATGCTGGTGTTTTCAGAGTAAAGAGAAAAGGGAAGCAGAGAAGAAACAGTGATTCAGGGATAGAACTGTGAAGTCACTGTGGTCTTTAGCGTGTTCTTTCTTATATGCAGCCTAAATAGCTCTTGGTTGGTTTGTTTCTTTGATTTTCAAAGTGGATTGTCACAACTTTACAAGGTTCCTTCCTACTTGAACAGAGATCTCATGTTTTTGGACTAAATAAATTCAAGCTCTCTGCTACTCACCAGCATTCCTCTTCTCACTTATCTCTGTAGCTTGAGGGAGAGAAGAAAATATGCTAGGAGAGAACAGACTTAGATAGAGAAAGAAAGTTCTCAGGATAGTAGCTGTTTCTTCCTCTCCTGTCCTCTCCCCTCCAACTACCACCCTTCCTCTTCCCGAGCATAGTGGTGAGGGACACAGTCTACAGCTGCCTGTTCTATCAACTGGGGCACATTTCTTAGCCTCTTTCTGTCTTAGTTTCCTCAGCTACAAGGCAGAATGATAACAGAATCATGAATTGTGCATTGATAAATGAGAAGCACTTGAGACAGCACCAGGCACTGAGGAATGTCAGCTATTCTTAGTATTATGTCTCCTATCACTCATGGTCTAGACTATCTGCCCCAGGTGGAGACAAAAGATCCCTATTCTTTATCTCCTCCTCATTCATTGATGTCACTACCTCTGAATCTCCAGGGACATCTTTTCCTTGTTACTCAATACACATACACACAACACACACATGTAACTTGACATGCCCTCCTCTGCATCTTTTTCCTTCAGACCCATCCTTCCATTTCCTGGCCCTTTTCTCTCACCTTCTCTATAAACTTACCTGACTTACACCCTTGTCCCACTTTCTACTTTCCAAATTCTTTTCCATGCATTAAGCATCATGTCTTGTGACACCTGCTGACCTGTGTCCCTCTGGGGTCCCTGTCCTGGATGTGTGTCCCCATCTCCTTGTCTGACATTGAAATCCCTCAGAGGGCTCATTCCTTGCATCTTCTGCCCCTTATGTACCCCGCTCCCTTCCCAGGGTCTTCTCCTGCAAAGAAGGAATGAAGCTCCAATTTATCCAGCATGCGTGCTGGGCACTGTTCTAAGCATTTTACAAACATCCAACTCATTCTTGTTACAGCCCTAAGGGGTAAGAGCCACTTTTGTGCTCATTTTACAGATGAGGAAAGGGAGGCTCAGAGAGATAACTAACTTGCCCAAGTTAGCATGCAGCTAGCTGTCAGTGACAGAGCAAGCATTGTTGTGTACAGTGGTCACAAATGCATGGACAGATTCTCCAGGACCCACCTTGTCAATAAAGGAGGCAAACTTGTTGTTCAGCGCCTTGATCTGCTCCCGCTCCTGGGCACGCACTTTCTGGATCTTGGGGTCCACTTCCACGTTGAGGGGAGCCAGGAGGCTCTTGTTGACAGTGACCTGAGGGATGCCTCCTGGTGGGCACACGGATGGACATGCAGGCCCCAGGCCGGCATTGCCAAAGATGGTGCCCACAAAGCCCCCCAGGCGGCCACCAGTGCCAGCACAGTGACCCAGTGCAAAGGTGCTGCCCCGACCAGCCGAGGTGCTCAGGGACAGGCGTCGGCCACCCCCCAGGTTGAAGAGGCTCTTGCTGCCAAAGGCAGCTGTGCTCTTGACTCCGGCCCTGAATGAGGCAGAGCTGCTGCTGACCCTGCCTGAAATGATTGTGGAGCAACCACTGAAGCCCAGGCGCTCCCCGCCGGGGTAGGGGTGCAGCTGGCGGCTCATGGTTTCCAGGATGTGCTGCTAGGTGGTGCGGGAGACAGGAGACGTACAGAGAGAGCGGCTGAACCTTCTGCCCTCGCTCACCTCTTAAATAGCTGCATGCAGGCTGGGCGGAGTGGAGTCAGCCTAATTCGTAGGTAGGGAACATCATTTAGGCCATATGGGATCTCTTGGAAATTACCATCCCTCTCTGAGATTTTTGTCTCTTCCTTCCTGAACTCCCCATGAATCCCCTATAAAATGGCCCAGAACCCTGCATTTGCTTTGCTTGCCTCCTGCATTATAATAATTTGGCTACATTATCTCCAGTTACTGCCCTCCAATTACTGAGGTTATCACTGCTCAGATCTCCAGTGGAAGCTACCAGTGGGTCTGGCCTCTCTGACTGTGTCAGGGGATGTGGGAGGTATAGAGAAGCAGATGTCCAAGCTGATTCTGCTTCAAAAGGATATGACAAGGGTCAAGAATATTCCAGAGAATATCATTCTTAGCCTATCCACTGATGCTTCATTGGGTTTCTGGATGAGGATGGCTCTGTCTTTAGCATGGGAAGAAAGTTGGGAAAGTGAAGATTCTGGCCTATCTGCAAGACTCTCAGTATGCTGGGGGAGGCAAGACACAGTGACAGACTTAAGGTCAGTGAGAACCCTGGTCACAAGTGCTGGGGGGTGACTTTGGGCCATAGCTGAAAGGTTTCCCCAGAAAAGCATTTCTGGAATAACAGTGGGAAGGCAAGAAAAAGAAGGCCTGTGGAGATGGCAGAGGAAAACTTTAGGAAGGTGATCTTTCCTGAGGTTTTTTTTTAGTTTTTATTTTTGTTTTATTTCTTGAATAGCAGAAGAGCATCATTTATTTAATCCAAGGAACCTCCAAACGGGACATTTACTTCCCTAGTGTCACTGATTCTGGATCAATATGTGACCAACTATTAGAAACAGGTCAAGAAAGGCTGAGAAAGAGTCCTTTGATCTGAAATTAAGAACCAGATTCTAAAATTTCATCATATTTAGCTCTAGAACTTCATTCCATATTAGCTTTCTTTGATCCAACCCAATTTTCTTTCCTTCAACTTAAGTTGCCTTCTATTCTTTTATTCTCTTAGAAATGACCCCTTCCCATAGTGCTCCTCTGGCACCCAGGTGGGGTTCTGTTTCATCACTCTTATTCCTCAGTATGAGTACTAGGTATATGCCCTATTTCCCGACATCAGATTGACAGGTCCTTCTGGATTAACCCCTTGCTGATCCCAGGCCTTAGTACCAGGGAAATTCGGGATAAATGTGAAACAGACTGCTGCATACGACAAGGTTCATTGCTGTGACCTCTGATATACCCTGGAGACTGGGTTCCCCTTGGAGCCCTCATGGGGTGACAATATAGTACCTGGGGTAATTGGCTGACACAGCCTCCAATGAGCCAATCACAAAGCATAATAACAACCAAGGTGTTTACCCCATGGGGAACAACTCTGTGGGGGCATTGGTGAGTGATAAAGATGGCGCCAGCCACAAATGAACAGGTAGAGGAGTCTGGGATGTCCTGTGTGGGGAATAGGGTGGGCTCTCTGTGCTGCCTAAGAGAGATGTTATAGTCCATTCCTGTAAAGAGAAAAGGGGCTATGTCAGTATGGCTGGGTGACCAGCAGGCCCTTCAAGAAACTCAAGGTTATGCTTTCCACTACTTCATGAGATTTCTCCTCTCACCCCATAATTTTAGCCAGCTTTTCTTCCATGAGCACAAGAAAGCATTTATAATTCTGGTCATTGATAATAAAAAAGTAAGAAGATGATTTAAATTGATACAGGAGAAACTTACATAGGATTGGCTGTCAAATGGAGCCTCTAAAGTCTCCTTTTTTCTGGAAACTTTCTAAGAAGTTGAGACACCCATTCATCTGGGACCACACCACTTCTGCCCAGGGTTAGAGAACAGGTAAGGTGACCCTTTCTTATCTTTTCATAAGGGGTTGACTGGCTGGATGAATCAGGAATTCTTCAACCCCAGGGCTCACCTTTCTCACAGATTATTCAGAGACAGATGTGACACATCCAGGTTTAGAGGCATTAGATGTGTGAGCATGTGGGCAGATCAAAGGTGTCTGAGGCCTGGGAGGAGAGGTTCTCATTGCACCTGCCTCTGACTATAGCTTACTGTGTCACCTCGGGCCCTGTGACCATTCCTGCCATTAGTTCTGTGTGAAAACAACCCCTAGATTGTTAGACTAGGGCTACGACCTCACCTTCTGACACCAGAGTTCGGCAACATAAAATAAAGGAGACCACTCCATGCAAGGATTTGCAAATGTGTCACCAATTACACTGGGTCTTGTTTGCCCTGGAACACTAGTTCTTGGGAAATTACTGTGTGTCTTGTAGGAATAATGTGTGAGGATAGACTTCATGATAGATCTAAAAAAAAAAGGTTAGGCAGGCTATGTATTGCATTAATATGCTTTTAGATCCATTAATATGCTTGCTGCCATTTCTGCTGCACCAAAGAGTGATGCCCTACTCAGTGTTTCCCACACACAGTGACTGGAAAGTGGGATTATCAATAAAGTTTATTTTTCTACTTTTTAATATTTTTAATTTTCTAATATGAGCATATATTTATAAGTGAATTATTTTTTTAAAACTAGAGAAAAAAGGGGAAGAAGGCTGATTTAGTATCAAAAACAAAGTACTGTTTATGTCAAAAAACAAAAACAAAAAACTCAGTGCTTTCCAAACCTTTTTTTTTTTACCATAGAGCCCTCTCTTAAAGCAAATATTTTATAGTAACCAAGATTTCAAGAAATATACTATAAGAAGCACTGAAAAAGTTATCTCCATTTCACCATTAAATCAACTTTGAACTTCCAAATTCAAACATACCTACAATATCGCCTAAAAATGTGAGGAGATCTAAGCATAATAAATAGACTATACAGACTGAGCTGATTTATAGCACTATGCCCAAGTTTACATTGTCAGAACCAAAGGGAAGGTATTTTCCTGGATTAGAGAGCATGTGCCAGCATCACTCCAGCACTGCTCAAGGGCCAAAGAATTCTCAAGCTGGCGACCAATGTCGGTATCTACACTGAGGAAGGTTGTGCCAAAGAATGCCAGTGCTCACCAAGGGTCTTCGCTCTCCTCCTCCGTTCTCAGCCTCCTTTGGGGTTCAATGGGGGCTTGGGGCCATGTTGGCCAATTAAATGTGAGTGATAGTGAAGTGTGTCACTTCTAGGTAAGGCAGTTAACAGTCCACGTGCCTCCTCTGTATCTCTTTTCCCCTGTCCCAGTAACTTTGAAGGCCAAGTGTGCCATGTGACAGGGTTACCAGACAGAAGAGATACCAACTGGGAAAACCCTGTAGGAGAGCTGCTCCAACCTATCTTGGACTATGAATGAGAAAACCCTTTTTGTGTTAAGTCGCTGAGATTTCAGGGTTTGTTCACTGAGGCAGTCATTATTAAATAACTGAATCCATACAAGTAGAAATGTCTCTTAATAGCCAGTACTCTTTATCCTTAGATCATGTTCATCAAATAATCTTTTAATCATTATTAGACCTCCTCTACTTCCCTTCTTACTTAGCACCTTGAAAGAATAGTCTATCCCAGTAATACTAAGATTGGTAATAGTAACAATGGTTTAATAATAACCATTTATTGAGCACATACTATGTGCCGTCATTGAATTAAATAATTCTTATACATTCTTTTATGAAATTTATTTCTCATGAAAACTGTATGAGGAACTACTATTAATAACCTCTTTTTACAGTTGAGGAAACTGAGGCTTAAGGAGCAGAAGTATCTTGCCTAAGTCACAAAGTGACAAAAAAGACATCAAAACTGGGTCCATCTGATGCCCAAGGTATTAGCCTCTCCCACGAGCTCTGTAGCATAAAATCCCAGCTCCTTAGCAGACTTGAAAGGGCCTCTCTGATGTGGCTGCTGCCTGCCTCCCCAGATCCAGGTACCACTGCACCTTCCTTCTCCACCCACTGAAACTCCTTAGCCTTCCACCTCACACCACAGCAGTCGTGGCCTATTGTCACCATGCTAGTGCCTCTGAATACAATGTTCATTCTTTCCTCTTGTCTACATGGTAAACTCCACCCTCTGAAAACTCTGCATATGTTACTTCCTCTGTCAGCCTTCCAGAACCTCCCTGAAGCTCCCCACTCTCTTCTGTGTTGCCTTGGTATCTTCTTTTGTTGCCAATATCTCACCGTGTGGCAGTTACATTTTTATGGTTCTGTTTTCATTAAGGACATAGATGAGGTTTATACATCAGTGTACCTCGAGCACTAATGTGTGCCAAGCACATGATAAGATAATAATAATAATGTTCATTAAAATGACCACAATTTTTTCACTGGCCCCAAGAGTGTATTTCTCAAGAGTAGTTATTCTGCCAGCCAGTTCTTCTTTGGGCAATAAATAAATTTGCATACAAGTTATAGGATGGTCTCTTTAGAGACCATCTGAATTGCTTTGCCAGCAGCTAAATACCTCTTTCAGCGAGCTAATGAAGTCAAGCTTTTGAACCAAAAAGATTGAGGACAAGATTCTGTTTCCACTAATCTTTATTAAGTATGAACTTTGACCAGGCATTGCACAAGACATCTTCATGTTGTCTCACTTCAGCATAACAACAATCTGAGGGTAGTATTCTGTCTGTTGAATAGCTAAAGAAATGAGGGTCGAAAGGGTTGAAAGCTGTGCTCATGATCCCCAGTTAGTTGCAGTCTAAATCTGAATTCAAAGCTATTGACTGGAACTCTAAGACTCTCTGTGGACCCACAGGGATCCTGTTCATATGCCCCTGTGAGCCCCAACCTGAATGTGTGCCAGCCTCTCACTTGCTCTTTGAAATTTGTTGCATTCTGACAGCATTATCATGGCCTGGGGACTTATGAGAAATTTCTCAGCACAGACTGTTTGGAAGCAGAGTAGTATGTGTAACAGAGATGGCTCCATGCTTAAACACAACTCATACACATATATATTCACATCCATACTCAACCCAGTGAAACTTCACTAAGGACCAAGAGAACATGGTCACTACTTCAAAGAGAATCTACCCTTCACCTTTCCCCCAGAGAACAGAGAACAGCCATAACTCAAGCCCCAGACTTTCTAGAATTGCCTTCAACTGCCTCTTGACCCATTTTAAATCTTGCCACAAGACAAGCTTTGGCCTTTCACCCTGCTGACAATCTGAATGTTCTTAAAGATCAGCCATTCACTGAGCATTGGCCTGAGAAAAGCATGATTTAGAAGGTGCATCTGCTGGGGATGAACCCTGAGTATCACAAAATTCATTGGAGGTGAAGGTGGGATCCATCAATTGTGCAAGAATCTCTTTCATTCAGTTCAAAATATACTTTGAGGCTCTATGGAACACACAGGACTTGGATACCCCAGGTTCCAGGTCACTGACCTCCATATAGAGGAGATGTGGCTTGAGATGAAGGTTCCCTTGGAAGATAGAAGCAGCCTAATCCTGCTTGACTTTTACAAGTTTATTGGTGAGATGGAGGAAGCAGGGAGTTGAGGCCTGAACAAGGACAAGAACTCACTATTGAGAGCACCAATCCCTTCGCTGATACGACCAGCTTGCAAGGGTGCTCCCAGCTATATAGTCTGCAGGAACCATGAGAGGTACAACCTACAACCAGGTGTTTCACCTGAGCTGGTGTTGCTCTAATAAGAGAAATTCTTACAGGTCTATCAGTGGGCTTGTAAGCTCATGTACCCATGGAGAACATGGCCTAATAATTCCCTAATCAGGGCACAGAAAGCTCAGCAGGAGGACTGGGGTTACCCTTGAAAGCAAACTTTCCTCTGCAAGAAGGTGTGAAGGCCAGCAAAGGGTCAAATCTTCACCTTTGGCAAGGCTTCAGGAAGAAGAGGCTGAGTTATAAGGTCTCTTACTATGGAAGTAGAAGAATGGGCTAGAATACTGATTTTACATTAAGAAACACTAAGTTAGAGAGATGAGAGAAAGAAGTTCATGGCAAAGAAAAGCAAGGAGACTATGATAAATGTGACAGAGGAATTTCCTGGAGAAGGGAGTCCAGAGGAGATCAGGGCAAGGCGGACAGCTGTTTTTCACTTATCGTGTGGTTTTCTTCGCAGGGGAGCTCAGAGCTGAGGTCTTCCCTGGGAGGTCCTTGAATTCACTAGTACTCCCCAGCCTGGTTTTGGCCTCCCCGCGAGGGCTGCAGTTTCCACTGCCAGTGACACAGCCTCCAGATAGCATGCCATAGCCCACAGAGCTGGGCCGATAGCCATAGGTACTGGTACTGCTGAACCCAAAGCTGGGCCCTGTGCTCGCAGTCCCAGCTATGGAGCTACTGATGACAGCTGTGGAGGATGGAAGGAGGAATGATAAGTGTGTGTTCCAGGACAGGGGTGACCCTAAGTTCCTTCCAACCTCCCAACCCCAACTAACTTAAATGTCTCCTCCTTAAGCAGACACTTCACATCAACCATGGACTTGAATTTAGTGACATACACTCAATGCTTGAACAGTTCAAGCACCAAGAAAAACAGTCCAGATCCCCCAAATCAAGCACCTTCTCATTCTTTGAATGCACAGGAGTACCGAGGATTCCCCTGAAGAACAGATGGTACTCACACATCACATAAGCCAACCAGTCTTGCATTTAACTTCAGAACATATCCTTAACTTTTGTCAAACAATTTCCTGATCAGTTGATTTAGGGGAGTTTTTGCTCTCCTGTCTTAGACAGAGACGGAGCTGAGCCATGCCACGTGGGGCCAGAGTTAAAACTGGTCGCGCACCACAGCATCTGTGCTGGTCTCTACTCTCGCAGGTGCAGTTCTCCCTGCTCACAGCTTCCCTCCTGGGGGAATACCAGGTGGGGGTGACAGAAGAGGGTGGAGCTGAGAGTTTCATCCCAGCATGGGAGAGATTTCAAGGAAAGGGGCCAATGTGAAATGTCGGCATGTGGTGGAGAGCTGACTCCATGAGAGAAGAGGCAGCAGGTCTCAACAAGGGAGCCAGTTATGACAACAGAGCTCTACCAGGCAGGGCCCAGGCTGTCCCATGGGGGTCCTGGTGGCATGTACCCGCTTACCTTGTGTTTGTTAATAGACTAAAAATATTCCCTCAGAGGTGTGAAATACTCACAAATGCTCACAGAGTTGGTGTATTCTCCAGACATTCTGCATGGAGAGAAAAGCACAGATGAATCTTCATTACACGGTATCCAAGCCACCCTCACCACAGCCTGAAGTCAGCCAGACTGGCTCACATCCAGAAGGCATAAACTGCACCTGTGCATCTCCAAGCACTTCCTTGTTTCTTCTCAGTCTACTCTCCTCACTTAAGAGATGTGTGAACTTGCAACCTTGGCTCCCTAGTAGCAACACCAACTCCCGGGTCCCTCCTAATGAGTTCTTAGCTCAGTTCTTCATTCCTGAGAGGCTACCACCAGAATAAGTACACTTGTGGAAATATGAGTATTAGGGGTTGCTGCTAGTGTAACTGTGTGGTTTTAAGAGCAATGGTGTCTCCTTTCTGGGTCTCACATATAAAGTGGTGCTAGGTTAGAACAGGGTTTTTCAAATGTCAGTACTTTATGGACCCTCCCATGTGTTGCTATGATCATGTACAACTCATACAGTTAGTATTTTTCATTGTCTCTGACTTTCATAACAAGAAATGCATATCTATTAAAGGAAGTTTTATATATCAGGGTAAACAGAAAAACAGTACAATGCGACAAAAGAAAAAGACAACAAAAAAGAAATATAATGAAAATGAAACATTAAAAATACCATATGATTTCACTTATATATGAAATCTAAGGATCAAAAAGAACACACTAATCAAAAATAGACTCATAAATATAGAGGACAATCTGGTGATGGCCAGAGGGGAAGGGGGTTGGGAAGCTAGGAGAATGGGGTGAAGGGTTAAAGAAGTACAAATTAGTAGTTGCTATATGGTCTCAGGGATGGGGATCATGGCATAGGGAATACAGTTAGCAGTACTATATTGGCTAGGTGAAGAGCCAGAAGAGAGAAAGAGTAATTAGGGGAATCATTTTATAAACTATGTAAGTGTCTAACCAATGTACTCTATACTTAAACTAATAAAATAAATTTTTTTAAAATTTTTTTTACTAGATATTGTCTCCCCGGATACCCTAACCCAGAATTTATATCTCTTTATTAATAGAAATACTTGCAAGTGTCAGGGCAGTGTTAAAGACATAATAGCACCACACCGAGACTTTCTCTCTGACATAGTCTGAAGCCTGGAAGGAGGAGAACCAAAAAGGAAATTTATGTCTCACCATATGCTGTTTATGGTGGTTTGTGGGTGACATGAAAAGCACCTTCGGCTGCTCCAGCAGCCTGCTCCCCATACTTGGGGAAAACAAGTCAGAACATTTGAAAAGTTCTTCCAGCTCTACCATTCTAAGACCCCTCCCATCACCTACCTGCACTCTTCTCCCTCCAGCAGCTTGCGGTAAGTGGCGATTTCAATGTCCAGGGCTAGCTTTGTGCTCATCAGCTCCTGGTACTCGCGCAGCATCCGGGCCAGCTCCTCCTTGGCCTGGTGCAGGGCAGCCTCCAGCTCATCCAGCTTGGCCCTGGCATCCTTCAGGGCACAGTCACCCTGCTGCTCAGCATCGGCGATGGCTGTTTCCAGGTTGGAGCACTAAGGGCCAGGAGGTAGCAGCCCCCTGAGTTCTAAGGCACCCTGAGCATCACTTCAGCCCCCATGTCCTGATTCACTTCCTAGAGCAAAGCCACACCCCTGGCAACAAAGTCCTGTCAACCTGGACTAGGAGAGGTGCTATCCTCAGGCTCTTGGCTTTCTGAAAAGACCCTTCCAGTTGTTCCAGATTTCACATGGGAGCTAAGTGTGAAGGATGTGAAAGCAGTGGCTCCATCTGAAGAAGGTTCTGGGATAGAAGGCCAAGAGAAGAAGAAGGACCATGGAGGAGAATGTGTGATGGGCAGTTCACCCCTCCCTTGGGAGTGAGCCAGGAACCCCCAAAGCCCCTTCACCTGCTTCTTCACACTCTCGATCTCTGAGCGCAGCCTTTGGATGAGGCGGGTCAGCTCTGATATTTCATTCTTGATGTTTTTGAGGTCATCCCCATGCCGACCTGCAGCCAGCTGGAGCTCCTGGAACTAGGGGGAGAAGGGCCAAAGAAAGACTTCAACTTAGGGCCTGGCTGACCTCAGCCTGGCACACCACACCTTTCGGGAGTGTGGTTGAGGTGGGAAGAGGTCCCCAACTTTACTAAGGCCCATCAATAGTCTCCCGCTAAACCATCTGTTCATTGGATTTATTTATTTACCTTAAGCACAGTAGATCTCACTGATGGTTAGATTTGACCACAAGAACTGTTAAAAGTCTCATACTCTACACGTTGCAACTTTATAACACTCAACTCCAACTGTGCTACTCCTCTGCCTATAGTCCTTTAAAGTCAAGATCAAATTTAAACTCCAAGGTGCTTTTAGATTTCGCATCTACCAGCCTCTCCAGACTCATTTCTCATTGCCCCTGCCCATCACCTACCTGGCTCTCCACCTGTGCCAAACAGTTCAATGTTCCTTAAATGTCCCACGTGCTCTCAAGTATCTGAGTCTTTGCATGACCCTCTCCCCTCTACCTAAAAAATCCTTCCCCATCTATCCTTCTCTATTCCCTAGCTGACTCCAACTCAACCAGTGCAGAGTCACTTCCTCCAAAAGGCTTTCCCTGATGCCCTGGTTGGGTGTACTTCTGTTCCCATAGTCCCTTGCACACTAGTCCATAGGTCTCCCCACAGTGTACTGTAACCACATGTTTCTATGTCTTTCCAATCAGATTCAGAATAACTGGACAGCAAGGACTTTTTTTTATTCCTGAATTCCCACTACCTAGGACAGTAGCTGGCTGGTGCTCAGAAGAGGTCTGATGAGACAGAAAAGGATAGGAACCAAATGACTTCACTCATTTGTGGGATATAAAAGAGAAAGTAACAAACAAACAAACAAAACAAAACAAACTCATAGACACATACAACAGTATAGTGGACACCAGAAGGGAACGAGGGTGGGGGGAGTATGATGAGAGTAAAGGGAAACAAATATATGGTGGTGAAAGAAGATTAAACTTGGATGGTGAGCATACAATGCAATAAACAGATGATGTATTATAGAATTTACTTGTATACTTGAAACTTATATAATGTTATTAACCAATGTTATCCTAATAAACTTAACTTACATAATCAATAAATACAAGATACAAGAAAAAAAATTCTAATGAATGAATGAACAAACCAAAGAGGGAGCTGATGAGCTGCCCATCTGTATTCTCTATGACTTTCTTCCATTCACAACTCGGCTTGGCCCCAGGCTCCCGTCAGTCGTGTTAAGCATGGAGGGACATTTTAAGTGTACGTGGTGGAGATAGATTCGGCTCTACCCCAACACCACTACTCATGAATTTGGGGTCATCTACTATTTTGGGATTATTTCTGTCTTTGATGTTATCCATTGAATAGTCAACAGAGAATAGTCCATTTCTACCTCAAAATTCAGCTTAAGGGGAACACAAAAATAGGTGACATTCAGAAATCTGGTGACTGTGCTCTGCTATCTGGCTGTTTGGCCTTGACAATCGTCTCATGGATGATCCCAGCCTAGTCTTATATTCAGGATTCCTTTTAAAGATGCAGGTCCCAAAGCAGAGGGTGCTTCTCTCTATCCTCCTGTATTTTTCTTTGTTACTAACCTTGAGACAATTAATGCTGGGGCAGGACAAGAGGTCTTCTCTTGCTTCTCTGCAAGTCTATGTGAGCACGACGGCCCTCCCTACACACTAACTGGGATGGAGGCACTGATTCTCCAGTTCTGACACCAGTCTCCTGAGACAAATGGGGAAGCAAACTCCTGCCAGTCAGCTCTATACCCACCCCAACCTCTTATCATTAATGCTTCTCAAGCAGAGTCACCTCCTGATTTTCTGTCTAACCACCATGGAACTGGCAGTCAGTCATGTAGATTCAAGTCCAGCTCCATCACTTACCAACTAAATGACCTTGGCAAGTTAATTAAATTCTCTGATCCCTGGCTTCTTCATCTTCAAAAGGGGAATAATTATAGTAGGCCCTCATAACAGTGTTGCTACACTAATAAAATTTTGTTCAATGAGTGCTTACCCCTAAATAGAGAAGTTAACCCCAAAAAGCAAATGATCCCTAAGCCATGTCTGTACAGACCTGCTTAATTCATCTGGAAGGAGACTGAGGTTAAACACTGGCCACTGACAATCCAGAGTGATTAGGCCACACAGCCATAGCTTACAACAGTAATATGGAAGGATTTGGGGACTGGGGACCTGAGCTGGAACATTTGTCAAGAAACCTTGGCCTGTGTTGTCTTCTAGGTTTTGAAAACCTCCTATCTCCCACCCCTGCAGGCAAAATCTTTCTGTCTAGAGTGGCAAGGAGGCAGGGGGATGGACAGGATAAGGTTTCAAGGGTGTGGATTTCCCTTGAGAAGTAGCCTGATAAACAGGAAAAACAATTAGGAAGTTGTCATCTAGAAGTGAGAACCACATTATCTAAAGAATCATCTCTCCACCCACAACCCATTAAAGGAGTTAAAAACTAAGGGACTCAAATTCCCCTTTTATTTTTGGAGTTGGACTTAAATGAAAAGGTAGGAGTTACCTGATTCAGATCACACTCAAGAGACTCCCTAATTTATTGTAATTAATGAGGGAGTTGAGATTCTAACTCCCATGTTTCCCACCTTCCCAGACTCAGTTCAAAACTCTGCCTCTAGAAGTTGTTCCTGTCTCACCTGATCCTAGTTCCCTAACCTCTATTTCCAAGCATTCTGTTTGTGCTACATTCATTTGTAGTCAGCTCTGTGTGTGTCCTCCCATGGCCACCATAGTCTAGGTGGATACTAAAAACAGAGATGTATCTTCTCCTCCCTTCAGTCTTTCCCTAGTGCTGGGATAGTGCTGAGCTCCCAGCATGTGGGCCATGGTGGGTCATGGGACTGAACCAGATGCCTCAGAACACATGACTCTAGGGGATGTACAGCCTACCTTAGTCTGGTACAGGGCCTCGGCTTCGGCCTTGCTCTTCAGGGCAATATCTTCATACTGGGCCCGGACCTCAGTGATGATGCTGTCCAGGTCAAGGCTCCGGTTGTTGTCCATGGACAGGATGACAGATGTGTCACTGATGTGGGACTGGATCTGAGCAATTTCCTGCATTGGAAACAAGGAAGCATGAAAAGCCTTTTGTTAGTAGAGGAAGGTGCCAAGATGATGGTCCTATCCCAGCAGGGGAGCCCCCAACTCTCCAAAATATAGGCAAGTTATATTCCCCAAAGTTTATAAGAATAGAGCTCACCATCCCAGAGATTTCAATACCCCACCTAACACTGCTGAGTGGGTTTGATGTAGCTCAGGTCACCTGAGCTGCATCAGGAGTGAAGAAAGTAGAGGAGGAAACAGCCTAGCCACCACATAAGAAACACTAAGGACATGGGAACCCACAGATGCTTGACCAACAGGCTGAAACTTGAAGCCGGATGGTCAGGGAAGCAGTAGAGGGTTTGAGAATCCCCTTCCTTCATCCCTGGGGATTCCTTCCCAAGACTTAAGGAAATGCTCCCAGTGGCAGAGAGAAGATAGGCAGAAATGAGAATGAGCTCTGCTGAAGGTCAATAGGAACCCCCTAAGAACCCATGGCTTCCTAAAGGATATGACAGCTGAACATCTGAAGGCCAGGCTGAGGCTGATGGCCCACATCATTTGGAAGCACCAGGACAGATGTCACTCTCGTCTTTGATCTACAAAGCTCCTAGCATCCAAGTGCTGGAGATCCCTGGGCTCTTAAAGTTACTGATGAGTAAGTAACTGCTCATTCACATATCTGTCCTTCCAGAAGACAGAGCTGGGGATGGAGCTGGGGGAGCCTTACCCCCTCATACAGACACTTGAAGAACTTGATCTCTCCATCCAGGGCGTCCACCTTGGCCTGCAGCTCCACCTTATTCATGTAAGCCGCATCCACATCCTAAGGGAATCCAGAGACCCCCTGAAATTGCCCTTTCTAAACCACAGACAAGATTCTCCTGGGAACTGGCACCCCAGTGCCAACTTTGTAGCTAGCTACTTCAGGGAATAGAGTCAAGACCAGAGGCAAAAAACCTGACCTCCACCCAGGACTCATTGAGATACCTTAAATAAGTTCTTCATATCTCTGGAACTCCTTCTGCTCTATCCCAAAATGGGATATTTTTACTGACTTTATTTTTCAACAAGAAGGTATGGAGAGAGCCCTTTTCAGCCCCCACCACCTGCCCAGTTGGTCATTCAGCAATCAGAGCTAAGGGCAGCCATGGCGATTTACCAGAGACAGACAGAGTTGGAAGGTAAACCTATAGCCTCTCTTAAAGTATATGACCTGTTTCCGGAGCCAAAGTGGGCATGACCTGGGGACTGACTAGCCACATCTGGACTCCTGCCCATTTACACACAACATAGAGACTGATAAAGCAATATGCTCTAGATAAATATCAAGGTGTCTCAAGCAGCAAATTCCTCCGTCTTCTCTGTCACTTTAACTCTAGGCCCTTCTATAGGGACCTCAGTCTCCTCTGATGTCACCTCCCCCAACCTTCCACACTCCACTCCCTGGGTGACTGAGGGACACATACCCCTTCCTCACCTTCTTAAGCACCACAAATTCATTCTCAGCAGTTGTCCGCTTGTTTACTTCCTCCTCATATCTGCAGGAAAAGTGTCATAGTGAGCTGAGTTTTGTATCTGTGTTCTCATTGTGAAAATAGAAAAGAGATGCTTATGTTATATATCTTTAATAAATATTTCCACATCTATGCAAATCTGTCCAACTCACTAGGACTGTTTGTTCAGCATTGTGGACAGGATTTGAAGCAACCCCTTCCCAGGCCATGTGACCAGATAATTTTGGGTCTGGATTTCCTCTGCTGCCTTGAGTAAGTAGGTCCTTCTTCCTGCCACTTAATGTCTAAATCACAGGAACATGTTGCTGCCCCTCTTAGCCATGATTCCTGTGTCATTCAGCTGCCTGACACTCTTACCAATAACTCTACTCCACCACTAAGCATGACTCTAAAGAAGACAGAAATGTCCCCTAAGCAAGGAAAAAGAAAAACGACCCAAATGTTTAAGACATGAAGGGAATGAAAGTGGAAGCCCAACATAAATTCCAGATCCCTGCTGAGAGTTTTCCTTGGAACTTAGGGGCACAGTGAGCGAGCTTAGGAACAAAGAGGCTATGAGGTACACACACTTAAGCTCTCTTGAGTGGGGAGCATGCCAAGGAGATGGCCACCTGCCAGGAGAGCCTTGCCACTGCCCAAGAGACTGGCTATCCACTGTTCAGCCCTCCTGGCTGCCTAGAAAAGGCTCTCATCTTGCCTATGCAAAAGAGCTCAGGATGGGTAGCTTTCACATGAGCTCAGTTCTCCTGAGGCCAAAAACAAATGCCCCAGGGCCTGCTGGGAAAACCAGCCCTAGGAGGCAGGTCAACCTGGGTGCAGAGCTTCTGCTCACCTCATCTTGTAGTCCTCCACCACGTCCCTCATGTTCCTCAGCTCCGAGTCCAGCCTCACCCTGTCCCCGGACAGCGTCTCCAGCTGCTTTCGCAGGGTGCTGATGTAGCCCTCAAGGATGGGCTCCAGGTTGTTCTTGCAGCTATTCAGGTCCAGCTGCTGCAGCAGCTCCCACTTGGTCTCTAGCACCTGGTTCTGCTGCTCCAGGAACCGTACCTTGGAACCCAGATCCAGACAGTTATGGGGAAAGGCTGTGGAATTTCCTTCTCTAAATGGTAGCTGTGTTCTTTTATGCTGTATTAGCTTAAAGGGTAAGCCTCAGCCCTTAGAAAATGCCACTCATACCCCTCCCTACCCAGACTCTTTGTCTGACAGAGGTTCTCTTTCTGGGAGCAGCCCCTAAGATCAGGAGGGGTCTCAACATCTTCGTTTCCCTCTAATCAAGATCTGTCTCCTCTGCACCTGTCTAAACCTGCCTGGATCAATATGAGTGGTCAGCCTGGGCCAGCTCTCTAAGGCAAGTTCTTAAACAGGCAAACTGGCTAGTACGGGCCTTCACACTCTTGGGTGGCTCTGCTCGGGGCTCAGTGGCCTGGCTTGTGCTCTGCCCACTCTTTCCCCTTGGCCATGGCCTCTCCCAGCCTAGCCAGAGGCTGGAGTTCAGCTGATTTGCGGTCTCTGGTCCTCCTATGCTGCTTTGATGTTCAACTCTCTATGATCTCAGAGCATTTTCCCAGGGAAAAGCTAGCATTCTCAAGTGACAGCCTATGAATATTATACCATCCCCTTGCTTAAAACCCTCACATGGTTCCACACTACCTACAGGGTCAAATCCAAATTCCTTCTTGTGTTCTTCACAATGTGCCCAGCTCCTCTTCCACCATTCACCCAGCACCCACACAAACCCAAGGTATTTCCACTCTCCAGACAATTCCTTCAGACTGCATGTGACTGCGTCCTCTCCCTGGGTCGTTTTTTTCCACTTCCATCTGACAAACTCCTACTCAGGCTTTACCATCCTACCTCACTGTCACCGCTGGTGAACTTCCCGTGCTCCCCGAAGCTCAGGAAGTCTCTGCCTCCCAAGACGTTCTTACCCCTTTGTTCCTTGGTGATTCTCAAACTCAGGTGTGCATCAGCATCACCCTCGGGCCTGGTTAGAAATGCACATGCATTTTTAGTGAATGCCCTGGCAATGTCGATGCTACCAGTTCAGGGGCCACTTTTGAGAACCATCACTTCAGTGTCTCTCACTTTAAAGTCTGGGTGTATTATAGGCTATGAGTCTGTCTTCCGACCAAAGTCAGAGCTGATCTGTGTCTCATGAGAGGAGAAACTGGGTCTCATGGCATTCCAGACATCCTAGGCTGTCATCGGCCTCTCCTTTGTCTGGCTTCTAAGTTTCATGTGCCATCACTCTCCTTCTCAGCTCAGGCCACTTTCTCTGACTCTTGGAAACGCTCTCAGACTAAGCTCTTTAGCTCCTCCCACCCCTCTAGCCATCCTGATCCCTCAGCACTGATCCCTCAGTATAGGTTTGTCTGGTTGCTCCCTGCTCTGTCCTCAGCTGTGTCTGCATCCTGGAGATGTGTCCTGCCTTCCTCTACCTCAGACAGGGAGCTGCCAAAGCAGTGACGGTAGAAAAAAAAGAGAAGCTCTACGTTTGTCTTTCTCTGGAAAGTCCCACCTTGTCGATGAAGGAGGCGAACTTGTTGTTGAGGGTCTTGATCTGCTCCCGCTCCTGGGCGCGCACTTTCTGGATCTCAGGGTCCAGCTCCACGTTGAGGGGGGCCAGGAGGTTCTTGTTGATGGTGACCTGGTGGATACCCCCAGGTGGGCACACGGATGGACACACAGGCCCCAGGCCCACATTGCCAAACATGCTGCCAGCAAAACCGCTGGCCCGGCTTCGGCCAAAACGATAGCTCCCTGCCCACCCGCTGCCACTGGCCACGTTAAAAGAGAGGCTCCGAGTGCCCCCCAGGCTGTAGAGACTCCGACTGCCGAAGACCCCACTGAGACCTTTGCCCGCTGCCTGGTAGGAGGATGAGCTGCCTCTTGAAAGCACAGCAGAGCAGCCACTGAAGCCTCCACTGGCGGCAACACCTGACTTGCAGGCAAATTGGCGGCTCATGCTGGGAAGGCCAGAGACCTGGAATAAGATGCTAACCCTTAGCTGAGATGCAACTCATCAGCCTGTGATCTTGGGCTCCCCTTTATAGGGCTCAGGAGGGAGCCACTGCCCTAACTTGTGGGTTTAGTTTGCCTAGGAGCAAGAAATCATTTTCTCCCAGCAAAATCAGAGATACCAGGTAAATAACTTGAAAACCTCCAAAGTGGTGGGCTTGCAAGCCTTGCTCATGTAATTTGACTCTTATCTAATTAACATGAGGTAATTAGCCTGGCCAAATTATCCCTAAAAAAATCTTGGCTCAATTGCCCTTCCCCAAAGAGTGGGAAGCTAGGGTGAGGTGAGGGGGGATTGCGGGGGTGCAGAGGAGAGACCTTTAATTGACAATGTCATCTATGAGAGATCTCACGACTGTATCGGCATCAGATGGGCTGCTTCAGAGACCCAGGCTGAACCACTTTTATGTGGTTAAAAAGAGATTCCATGGCCTAGTTTCCCAGGGTTTCTGGAGACAATTCCCATGGTGGCCAGGACCGTGGGAGATGAGCCCACTAGGAGCCCAGCCCAACCCTCTGGCTGCAGCCCCTCCTGTGCCCTTGCAGGCAAGTTTCCTGCTCTTCTTTACTGGCTAAGCTACCCTGACCCCTCCTACTTTTGCCACACTTGACCCTGAAATAATGATGTTGCCACCATTCACCATCACTGACATGGTACAGTGCTCTACAGCACTAAAAGAACTGGCACACAGAAGCTCATTTAGTCCACTTGGCCTAGGGAGGAGCTATGTAATCCAAGTTTTACAAATGGAAACACCAAAGCTCAGATAGTTAAGAATCCCAGAGGATGCAAATGCCTAACAAAAACTAGGCCTCATCCTTGAGGACTCCCTTGGCTGGTCTTCTGACCCTATATTCAGAGCTATGCAGGGCTTACTTGTCTGTCCAGCCAGAAAGCCAGCCATTCAACTGCTCATTCATTCATCCCCCCACTCATTTAACAAACTTCTGTTGAGGGCTGACTCTATCCTGGGTACTGTGTTAGGCTCCAGGGTCATGAATTAATAAAATAAAAGCCCAGTTCATAATTCTAGGAGGAGGAAAGGCACTTGAATTTCATTAAACTCTTGACATTACCAAAGTATTTACAATTTCTAAATCCCAAGTATATTCACAGTATATAATTCCCTCCATAAAAATGCAATTATTTCACTAGCCACTAGTACTTGAATGAAGTTTACCATTTCCTCTTTTCTATTTCTGTACAAAGATTATGGCCCTATTCTGTATTATATATTATAATACATAATATTATTACTATTGTATCAAATAATTGCCATATTTAACCTTCCCTCTTTTTTTATAAAAAATTTCTATTTCCTAGTTAAAAATAATCATTTTTTTAGATGGTTTCAATTTTACTACCAGCGATGGCACTTGGCAATCTTTTTGGTCTTTTTTCATCAGACACAAAGAATTTATTACTTTACAATTTCTCCATAAAGCACGAGTGAAGACTAATAAGGCCATGCTATGATGGGGACGCCAAGTGTTCCATCCAGAATCACTTCCCAGTTGACTTCTTTCAGCACACCAGAGTCAGGGTAGACGTGACTCAGACCTGTGTCTCTGCAAAACTGCAAACTGCTGTCACGGGCCTTGAGATCACTCCCTAAGGGTTGAAAGCAGCTGTTCGTGCTGTGCTTGTCAACTTGGCACTGTGGCATGTGAGTGTTAATGTGCAGCTAACCCCTCACTCCACATGGCCTTCACTTCCCCTCTCCCACCCTGGCCCTCTCTCCTTGTGAATTTGCCACAGGGAAGTTCCAGTCACATTTCAATTCAGCCACTCTTATCTGGCCAGCCTCCTTAAATTGTACCACTTCTCTGATCTAATTTGGTGTCTCTATCTGTTCCAGCTGTGTGCCAGTCTTCCCTGACAGTCTACTAGTTTCCTGAGGACAAGTCCCATCCTCTCCCTAGTTCTCTTTACTCACTGTCCAGAATAACAGGAGTGAGGGATTCTCATGGAGAAGGCAAAAAGACTCTTAAGGGCCCCTGAAATCATTCCCCTTAAGGACAGGTCCTTAGCACTTGTCTTTAAAACTCCCTAGTGGGCCTCTTACATTTTACATCCTGCCAGTGCTCTTAACAGGGGAAACTCCATGCCAGCTGAACACTTATTAATCTTCACCCAGTTTCTAAGTCAGCCCCACTTTCCACAGAGGGGCAGTGCTCTCATAAGCCTTCATCCAGGCCTCTAGGGGCAGGTGTCTCTGATGAGTTCAACACAAAGGAATCAGGGAATCAACCCCCATCATCCCCAGGAGCAATAGAATCATGTAGCAAAAGAATAGTTAATATTTCTCATCCTAAAAAGATGGAGCAGACATACTTTACCAGACCCTGCTCTCGCAGGGGAAATGGTGTGAACACTATTCTTCCGTTTACTACAACTAAAAACCTAGATATTATATATAAACCAGATGTTAGAAGACTAAAATGTGGAGAGAAGAAGGCATATCATCTAGAGACCTCAGGAGCCAAGGAGCAGCATAGTAATAAATTCTCTATTTTTCTGTTTGCTTCATATATTCAAGACTTGGAGTGGAAGAAAACACCCTGGAAGGGCACAGCTTTTTTTAAAGCCCTAACAAAAGCCTAATCTCTCTAGCCAAAACTAGAGGAATGGGGCAGTCCAGCAAGCCAGAAAACATAGACAGTAGACTTAACTCTGGCCAAACACTACAGAACACAATGCAGCCCCACTTACCCACTCCATCTAAAGCAGAGAGGGAATCCTAGACTTTACACTCACTAGTGTTGCAAAACATTCTTAGGTGAAGGAAAACTAAGAGAATTTGTTGCCAGCAGACATATCCTATGAGAATGGCTAATGGAAGTTTTCTGAAGAGAAAGGAAATGATAAAAGAAAAGTTGGAACATCAGAAAGAAGAAAAGAACGTGGTAATAAAAAATACAGGTAAATACAATAGACTTTCCTTCTCCTCTTGAATTTTCTAAATTATGTTTGATCATTGAAGCAAAAATTACAACACAGTCTGATGTGATTAAAAGATATATTTAAGAAATTATATTATAAATGAGAACAGGTAAAGGGATGTAAGAAAGTTAAGATTTCTTCATTTGAACTGATAAAATGATGACAAATATAGACTATCATAAGTTTTATATATATACTATGTATATATAATATGTATATATAATATATAATATATATTATATAATATATAAAAAAGATATGCAGCAAAAACTGAAAGAAGAAATAGATAAAACCACAAGTGAAGTTAGAGATTTCATATTCCTCTCTCAACAATGAGTAGAACCACTAGTAATTTTTAACATAAGGTCAAAAGTAATTCAATGGAAGAAAGAGAGCCTTTTCAACAAATGGTGTTGGAGCAATTGCACATCTATAAACCAAAAGTAAATAAACAAAAGCTCAAACTAAGTCACACTTTATACAAAAATTAACTCAAAATGGATGACTGACTTAAACTTAAAATGTAAACTAAAAACTTTTTGGAAATAACATTCAGGATCTAGGGCTAGATAAAGAGCTCTTTGACTTGGTATTAAAAGCATTATCCACAAAATAAAAAAATCAATAAATTGGACTTCATTAAAATGCAAAAGACCCTATTAAGATGATAAAAAGACAAGCTACAGATTGGGAGAAATTATTTGCAAGCCATATATCCAACAAAGGACTTGTATGTATAATATATAACGAACATTCAGAATTCAACAATAAAAGAACAAGCAATCTCTTTAGAAAATGGGCAAAACACAATAAGAGACATTTCAATGAAGAGGATATACAGATGGCAACTAAGCACATGAAAAGACTTTCAACATCATTAGCCATTAGGGAAGTACAAGTTTAAACCACAATGAAAATCATTACACATCTATCAGAATGGCTAAAATAAAACTTAGTGACTGCACCAAAGGCTGGTGAGGATTCAGAGAAACTGGATCACTCATACAGTGCTAGTGGGAATGTAAAATGGTTCAACTACGCTGAAAAACAACTTGACAATTTCTAAAAAACTGAATGTGCAACTGCCATACATCCCAGCAATTACACACCTGGACATTTACCCAAGAGAAATAAACCTTATGTTCACACAAAAACCTGTACACAAATGTTTATAGCAGCTATATTCAAAATAGTCAAAAAGTGCAAACACCCCCAGATGCCTTTCAATGGATAACAAAGTGTGATACATCCACTCCATGAAGTGTCTGCATCAGTGAAAAGGAACAAGCTATCGATACCTGAAGTATCTTCATCAGTGAAAAAGAACAAGCTATCAATACCTGAAAGGACCTGAACGAATCTCCAGAGAATCATGCTGAGTGAAAAAAGCCAGTCACGAAAGGCTTTATACTGTATGATTTCATTTATATAACATTCATGAAATTTAAAAATGGAAAACAGATGAGTGGCTGCCAGAGGTAAAGAAAAGGTGTCGCAGGATGGGAGGGGGTATGAGGGATCCTTGTGGTGATAGAAATGTTCTGTATCTTAACCATATCCATGTCAAAATCCTGATTGTGATATTGTACTATATAGTCTTACAAGGTGTCATCATCTTACATTTATTGAACACTTACTATATGCCAGGTACAGTTCCGAGCACATTGATCTTCAAAATAACCTTCTCCAGGAGGTAGAATTAACATATACTTTTTGCAGGTAAGGAAACCGAGGCACAAAGAGATTAAAGTCACTGGGACAAGATCACACAGATGGAAGCCGGGAACAGAAGCCAGATAGTCCACTGCAGAACTGATGCATTTCACCACTACTGCCTAAAATCATCTTAAATGATCCATTTCCCTGACCCTGAGATTCTTATTCAAAAGGTCTGGGGCAGGGCCTGAGCTTGTAGGGTTCCTTATTCTTTCTCACATCTTTCATTCCGAGCTTGAACCCACTCTCGGAGACTCTGCCTTTGAAGGTTACAATCAGCAGTACAATACGATTTCAGTTCATGTTCTATTGTCCAGAACTTAGTTTCATGGCCACAATTATTTGTAAAGGAGGCTTGGAAATGTAGTCTTTTTGGTGGGTGGTCAAGTCTCATCTACAATTTCTATTTCTATAAAAGAAGAGGAGAAAAAATATTGGAGGACAAACAGCAGGTTTGAGCACACTCTGCTAGATAAGTAAGCATCTTTGTCCCTGTATCACTCTGCTGTTTAAAACTGTATGATGGGGTTCAAATCCCTTGAGGTCATGCAGCAGATGGATGACTAATCATCCTGGCTTGCTGGGGATGAGTGAGTTCTCAGGACATGGACCTTTCAGTTTTAAAACCAGGAAATGTCCCAGGAAAACAGAACAAGTTGGTCAATCTAATCAGAAAGCCTCTCATGTCATGGTGGGCTCCACCAACCTCTCCTACCACTCACTGCTCTCTCCAAGTTCCACCAGACCTCACTTCCTTGAAAGAGCCCAAAGAGCCATGCTCTTGTCAACCCTCTTTTCATTTATTCAACCTATTGGCCATCTACTATGAGCTTGGCTTCCTACAGGAGATATAGCACCTCCATCTAAAACACTCCCTTCCCCCTGGCTAACTTCTCCTCATCTTTCATTTTTCAGGTGTCAGCTTTCAGGGCTCTTCTGCAAGGAAATCTCTCCTTCCTTCTAGTCTGGTCCCTTGCTCCTGACATGTACTTCATTGAAATAGCACTTATGTCACTGTCCTCTGCACATGCGCTTACCTGCCTTCCCAGTAAACAAAGGTCTTGGTCACCATTTTGAACCAGTGTCAAGAATAGAGTCTAGCCCATAGTAGGTACTCAATTAATAATTGTTGAATGAATGCTGCCTCACTAGGAGCCTGGGGCTTGCTCATACAAGGAGCTATGCCCATCCTCTCCCTGGCCATCTTCCTTCTTCCAAGTGTTCATGACAGGGAACTGATGAGACCCCCTCTCAATCCAACACTGTTGGAATCCATGAGGTGCTGAGCTGTTAATTGCTTTCTGGGCAAAGCAGAAGACAAAAGCAACAGTTTCCCTCATGACCTGAGCTCCCAGGCTGCTGCTTTCCACTCTATACCCTCTGGCCACTTACCTGATAGTAAACCTTATAACAATAGTGATAGAAACACTATTACCCCTTAATTAGACAATACTGACACCAACTTGGCTGCCAAGCCAGGCTCAAGGATCTGAAGTTAATTATTTTTTAAAAACAAAGCTTTCCCAACAAAGAGAAGTAAGAGTCATTTTTGCCCACCCTCCAGGACTAAATAGATATAACATGCCCTTCTGTCAATACAGATATTGAACGAGGAGAATAATAATTGAACTTGTGTGGATGTATATGGATGTGTATTGCAGGGTTGTAGGGCAGTGACTGGGGGTGAACAATATACTCAGGGCCCGTCTGGTCAGTATGTATTTTAAAAGTTCTCAACAGATGAGTTTCCCATGAAGTTTATTGGAAAATATGGTGGGGGTGGTAATTAGTGGGGTGGAGGCAGAAGTAGGCAACTCTTTAAAAGGAAACGGGACACAAGATCTCCATGGAGAGTACCAGACATTTATTTCAAACTGGACTTCATCTGGAGTGTGGTCCTAACACATATTTGCTTCTCTTTCATTTTTAGCCTCATTTCTGGAGAAGGCAAGACACATAAACATGAACTCAGGCCCCTCTCACGTTGTCTCCAGGAAGATAATCCACACTGGCTTTCTCAGGGAAAGGGGTGAAACCAGGCTGGCACACTTGTACCCACTAGGTCTCCATAGGTCTTCCTCTCCCTTTTTCCCTTTTTCCCTTTGCTGAGCACCCAGGGTCTGTGAATCTATGAGTAGTCTCCTGGTGCCCCAAAATGGATCACGTGGAGCTTTAGAAAATAAAATCAAAACAAGTTCTTGATAAATCATGGTTGCAGATTATGAGTGTAATGACTGACACCCATGAAGGTGAATAACTGAGCGTTGGTAGTAATCTCCAAAGAGGAGGTATGTGCATGCCTGTATTTCAAGATCAAAATAAAGGAGAGCTTTTGCTTCTACCCCACAGAAGGGGACAACATGGACTAAGAGCACTACAGGAGTACAGGGCAAGGCAGGGAGAAAGTGACTGAGAGCCCTATAGACCCACTGAGACTGCATATGAAGGGTTTCTATGGGCCCCCAAACTTTGGATGCATAAAGGAAAAAAAAAAACTTGTTTTGACCTAGAAGCCTCTCTCCAAATTGCCAAAGAAAATAAAAGATGAGGGTAGAGCCAGCGCAGGTATGTATACTGTGAAATACTCAGGTTCATGAACATCATGAGACCAGGGCCAGAGGATTCAACTTTGCCTACAGGTTTCTGTGCCCTGAGCTGGAGCCCTGGTTTCTTGTTGAACTTGACTTTTTATTTCCCGCACAAGAACCAGTGTCTCCAGATTTCCCAACTTGAGATCTGGATCTTTGGGAGCTCCCACTGTTCCCTGCAGACTCCACAGCCCTGGATGCAGACCCAGAAGCTACATCGGGTCCTCTGAGGGGGCTATCTCCGCTCAGGGAGACTATGCCCCCTGAGCTGAAGCCCCTCATGGCTGCACCAGAAGTGGAGACTGCATTTGTCACCACCACTTTGAGAAGCAAGGGGAAAGGGTCAGAGCAGCTCCAGGCATCCCCACATGCCTTCTAAGTCCCTGAGCACCCATCTCACACACAGCACTGAGGGGCATCTTCCTGAAGTGTCCCATAAAGGAACGAAGGCTCTCACACCATCCATCTGTCTGGGCTATCTCTCCACCATGGGATTCAGGGGCTCCTGAAGGCCTGGGGGTGAGCATGGAACCCTAGAGCTTTGAAGCTTTCTAGTGAAATTCCCTCCATGGGGCCACAAGACAAGAAGCAACTTGCCCAATACCATATAATTGGAGCATACAGAGTAAGGCCAGGCCCTCAGAGCCTCCAGCCTCCTGGTAGAGGGCTCCTAACCTCCTTACTTCAGGCAAGGGGAAAGGTGACACGCACCTGACCAGCAGAGGATAATCCCCCCACTCCATTATTCACAGTAGCTCACAGTGTTGGTGACTTTTACAGACAGCCTGTTAGCACAAAAACAATCAGAATAATCAGTAAATCTTTTGTCCAGGTCTCAGAGCTGACTAATTACCAGCATGAAGGATACCCTAGCTCTGATCCACAATTTGTAATTCAGTCTCCCTCAAATACCTGGGTCCCAGAATTCCGTCAATTCCCACCTGGAGTAACAAAGACAGCTGTCCTCATAACCCTTTTCTATAGTCCCACCCTCAGTGGGCTCGTCACCACTATTCCTGGACTCCCACAACTGCTCCTTGCTCCCCAGACCCCCTTGGTCCTCGAGTCCCTCTCCACCCTTTCCCCAGACAGGGCTCAGTCAGGCCATGCTGGACTAAGCAAAGCTAAGTAAAGCTATGCCTTTTTTCTCTGTCTTTTTAATGGTGGGGAGATCTCTCCAGTTTTCCTTTTGGTACAGAAGTCCAGAAGGAATGTTTGAAGGCGTTAAGGACTCCAACATACTGGGCCAAGATCTGCACTAATCATGTATAGTATACTCTGAACAAAGGCCCTGACTGGACACATATCCTACTACCCTGATGAAGCTCAGGTATTGTTTCAAGAATGAGCGAGTTCATTAATTGTCCCATCATACAGATAGGAATGTTGGTACAGGTTCACTACTGATGGACACTTGCTCATTCTCTCCAATCTGGGTCACCCACCTGCTCCTCCTCGCCCTCCAGCAGCCTGTGGTAGGTGGTGATCTCCACGTCTAGGGACAACTTGGCTCCCAGCAGCACCTGGTAGTCATGCAGCAGCCGAGCCAGGTGCTCCTTGGACTGCTGCAGGGCAGCCTCCACCTCTGCCAGCTTGGCCTGGGCATCTTTGAGAGCTGCCTCCCCTTTCTGCTCTGCCTTCAGGGTAGTGTCTTGCAAGAAAGTGCTCTGCCAAGGGCCAATGGCGCAGGCAGTAAGGAAAGTGCAAGAGACCAGGTATCTACCTGTATTTGACTAGGTTTCTCTCTTGCCCACCTTCATAATTTATTGTGGAAAATGTGAGAATACATAAAAGTAGGGGGGAAAAGAATCTATTATAATCTTACCTCCCAAAGGCTACCATTGCCAAGTTGGTGCCTTACCTGGTTCTTGAGGTTGGCGATTGCTTGAAGTCTCTGGATGGCTCGATTCAGCTCACTGACCTCCATCTTAATCACTTTCAAGTCATGACACTTTCTCCCAGCAGTGACTTGGAGCTTCTGGTACTGGAACCAGGAAAAGGTGAGAATAAAAAGGTAGCATGGGGAGAGCCAACCCCAGGACTCCTCACCCCCCAGACCTCTATGCCTCCTGCCCATTCTGGTCTTTGTGGCCAAAACCTGCTTATAGAGGAGACACACCTATCTGCTGAGAATGTATAGTCTAGCTGAGAAAACAACACATTCCTACACAGCACAGTCATGTGACTATGAAAGACCAACTAGCCACATCCTAGACAGGAATATACCTGTGGTCTGACCTTCCCAGCCAGACCTTGAAGGGAGAGATAACAACAGAAAATCCATAATAGGAAGAAAGCACCAACTATTTTGTATGTGAACCTGGAATTATTATTACTGTCAAAGAATCACCTTATATTACACTCCACTCAGGTGAGTAGTAGGAAAATCAGTCTTCCTGAAGATGTGCTTCCACAGATGTGGGATGGGAAGGCAGAGGGCAGCATGAGCAGGTAGAAGGAAGAAGGCCTGATTGGAACACTGGCTGCCACGATACATAGAATTAAAAGTCGACTATACTGATTAGAAAGCCATTTAGGTATCTCTAAATGCACCTGAGTCTACATAATTGGGTTGGCTTCCCAAGTATAGGACTGGCAAGGCCCCCAGAAGCCAGAGTCCTAGTAACTTCCAGTGGTGGCTAAATGAGAGACTTTCACAGGTACTCTGCCCACTCATTTCAGAAAAGGACATATGAGGTCAGGTGACACTACCAACCACAAGGCCAATGGAGCAGGTCAATCCTTGTTGGCAAGAGTGGGATTCTTATATGCCCTCTGGGAATACCTCAGCACAGGACACTTTTCCAGATGGGTACCTTGGTCTGGCACAGGGCCGTGGCCTTGGCTTTGCTTCTCTGAGCAATCTCCTTGTACTGAGCTTTGGCCTTGGAGAGAATGCTGCTCAGATCCAGGTGCCAATTATTGTCCATGGTGAGGACCATGCTGGTGCCCTTGACTGGCTGCTGCACCTGGGTCAGCTCCTGTGCAGCAGGGCAGGGATCTGTCCTCAGGAAATGCCCAGCATACATTTTTTGGGGTTCCCAATGTCACCTCACTGCCAGCCATGTGGAAACTCAGGGGCAGCCCAGGGAAAATTCTACCCTCTTCCTCAGTTTTCCAAGCATCCCAGAGCCTCTCAAGGAGCTTAGACCCCAAACTTACCGAACTCTCCTGCTGCAGGGCATCCACTTTGGTCCTGAGGTCCACCTTGACCAAGTAGGCACTGTCGGCATCCTGAAAGAAAGAAGGCAGTGGGCTTTGTGGGCTGGAAGAGCTTTACTTGCGCTGTCAGGATGCCAGAAGGAGAGTGGCATCAATAGTGTTACTCTGAAAACATCTAAAAACTAACAGATTGGGGACAATACCAAATGGATTTGTAACCTAGTGGCAATATCCTTAAGAAGTTGAAAACAAGATTTTTGAGCCAGAAATTAGATCTGCCTTCATTCTTAGAACTTTCTAGTAGCCTTGCACTCAGCACAGTGCTGAGTCAGATGTTAAGTGAGGGAGAGGATTATTTGCAGCCGAGGAAATTGAGCCCAACGCAGAGAAGGGTGAAGAATGCCAGAACTGAGACCGAGGAGAGAAAGCCAGCTTCCTCTCACCTTCTTTAGTACCATAAAGTCATTCTCAGCATTTGTCTTATTGTTGACTTCTGCTTCATATCTGATGGGATTCAGCAGATAAGACTATTATGTCTAAAGATATTTTATTTTCTCTGCTCTCCTTTACCTCTGAACAGACATCCACAAACAAACTCACAAGAAGAAAACACACAAGGATTTCTGTAAAGAAAGGCCAGTTCTATGCCATGGCACTCTTTTTAGACCTAGACTGACCCAGCAGCCACAGATATTTTGGTAGAATATCACCATCCCACCTTCACCTGCTCACTCACTTCTTCCTATATTCCTCCATGGAATCCTGGATGTTCGTTAGCTCTGCTTACTGCCCAGTCTTCTCTGCCATAAATTTGTCTATCTGCCTCCTGAAGTGGCTCCAAAATAGGTTCCAAGCTGGTGGAATAAATGTCTCATGATCATGATATCAGCGGGTGCTGATATCTAGCTGCTGCTGTAACCCACACTTGGTTTGCAATATCTGGTTCTGCGGCTCCAGGAACTGCACCCGCAAACAGGAATTCTAAGGGCTCAGCCCCAGGGCACAGCCACAGTGGGCTTGAGAAGCCCTTGCTCACCTTGAGAGAGGGGCAAGAGATTCTAGTTTGGTATTAATTCCTGACATGCTACGATTGAGGTTAATTAGCCCTATTATTTGGAGAATTTTCAGGTATGCATTTATGGCCAATTGCTTAGAGCAGTGGTGCTCAATACTCTAGAAAGTATTCAAATCAATCACTTGGAAGATCATGAAAAACACAAAGGTCCAGGTTTCTTAATGTAGGACCAGATCTAGGCCTTTGTCTGTTTACCAAATTCCCTAGTTGACTCTGATTCTCACCTAAGTTTGAGAACCACTGGCCTAGATCATTTGTTCAGATGTCAAGAAGAGACTCATCGATGACCAAGCAAAATAACTCACTCTCAGGCATCTTCTTTTACAAATAGCCACGACTATTCAATGTGGACAAAATATTCCCCCTCCCTATCCTTCTCATTGTTTCATGGCATTGCAGGTAATAGCAGCAATACGAACCAAAAGAGAAGAATTAATATAATGCACACCTTAAATCTGCTGAGCACCTTCCCGGTAGAGATCATGAGACATTTATTCCTACAGCAAATCCCCACCTTCTCATTCCCACTACACCTACCCCTCCATCTCATAGTGCAGCAGCCCTCTGAGGCCCACAAAAGAACACAGTTTAGTTTCCCCACCCCCTAAACCAAGCTTTAATCAAGCAGGAACTCCTATACAATTTCCCACCTCTTCTTTTTCAGTTTTATCGAGATATAATAAACAAATAAAATTATGAAATATTTAAAGTGCACAACGTTGTGAAACAACCCCCACCATCAAATTAATTAACAAATCCATCACCTCACATATTACCCTTTTTTTTCCCCAGTGAGAACACTGAAGTTCTACTCTCTTAGCAAATTTCAGTTATGCAATACAGTGTTATCAACTATGGTCACCATGGAAGAACACAGTTCTTCAATGCACTATTTATTTTGGTGAGACTGTTCCAAACCCAGAGCCAATTCTACTTTACTTCTTACCGGCTTCTCCTTATTTTTGCCCACCTCCAACTCCACATAGTAGTGTTAATCCATAGCTGCTCCTCCCTACGGAAGGGCACCCTGCGAAAGGTGGGGCTAGGCAGAGCAAGAGTATCCCTCCCAGACAATCCTGACGTTTTACTGACGCAAACTTAAGATGCAGTCTTTCTGCTTCCTCATCTTCCCCAGGGCTATTCAGAGTAAACCTCAATCCAAGGCTGGACCAAGAGCAGATTGTTGGTGTGGCTATAAGAAGTCTGGCTGCCTTTTGGTGTTAAGAACAGATGAGATCTGAAAGTTAAGATTTCTCAAGGCTATGAACCTGGCTCACCACTCCCAGCCTGACCAACAGAATTTTAAAATCACCCGGCCAAATCATTTGCTTTGGCTCCACATTCCTTTTTCAGAGCCCATTAACTAGACACCATCTGATTCCGGTCATCTCCAGCAGCTGGCTTCAGAGTGGAAATGTCCATTTGCTCAGAGATTAACTCCTAGACTCAGAATCACATGGCAACTTACAAGGAAGAAACCATTTGTCAATATCTTAATGTGTCTACTTACAAGATATCCATTGGCAAGTATATATTGAACTTTATAACAAAATGTCAAATTGTTTTCCAAAATATCTGTACAATTTTGCATTTTCAAGAGCAATACAAGAATTCCAGTTGCTCCACATTCCCTCCAGCACTTGGTATTGTTTGTTTGTTTCTTTTAGATATTCTAATAGGTTGCTGTAGTATCTCATTGTGGCTTCAATTTGCACTTCTCTAGTGGCTAATGCTATTGGGCATCTTTTTATGTGTTTATTTACCATCTCTGTCACCTCTCTGAAGAAGTGTCTGTTTAAATCTTTTGCCCATTTTTATTGATTTGTTTTTCTTACTAGTGAGTTTTGAGAATTCTTTATATGTTCTCGATACAAGTCCTTTGTCAGATATATGTTTTGCAAATATTTTCTCCTATGCTGTGGCATTTTTTCATTCCCTTTGCAGTGTCTTCCACAAAGGAGAGGTTTTTAATCTTGATGAAATTTAGTGTTTTAATCTTTTTCTCTTATGTCTCATGATTTGGGTGTTTTGTATTTAAGAAATTTTTACCTAAGGCAAGTTCACAACGAATTTCCCTTATTTTTTCTTCTAGAATGTTTACAGTCTATTTATAACTCTCTATTCTGTTTTATTAATCTATGTGTCTATCCTTTAACTCAGGTATCCCCAACCAATGGGCTGCAGACTGGTACCAGTTCATGATCTATTAGGAACCAGGCGATAGACAAGTTGAGTGAAGCTTCATCTGTATTTGCAGCCACTCCCCAGTGCTAGCATCACCACCTCGGCTCCATCTCCAATCATCAGGCATTACATTCTATAGAGGAACACCAGTTACTGGTGCCAAAAATGTTGAGCACCACTGCTTTAACCACACTATCTTGATTACTATAATAAATTTGAAATCAAATAGTCTGAGTCTTTCAATATTTTTTTCAAAATTATTTTGGTTAGTCCAGGTACTTTGTATTTCCATGTACATTTTGAATAATCTTATCAATTTCTACAAAAAAATCTTGCTGTAATTTAGATTGGGATTTTATCAAACATATAGGTTAATTTTGGAAGAATTGACATCTTAACAATATGAGTATTCCAGTCCATGAACATAGTGTATTGCTCTATCTCTTTAGGTCTTAGATATCTTTCATTATTATTTTTTAAGTTTTGAGCATACAGATGATACACAAATTTTTTACCTATATATCTAAGTGTGCTATGCTTTCTTGGTGCTATTGTAAATGATACTGCCTTATTAATTTTAATTTCTAATTGTTTATTGCTAGTTTGTAGCCTGTAACCTTGCTAAGCTCACATGTTAGTTCTAGTAGCTTTTGTGTAGAATCTTTAGAATCTTTTGCATTGGCAATCACATTATGTGAATAAAGACAGTTTTATTTCTCCCTTTCAATCTGTATTTTGTTTTGTATTACTGCACTGCTTAGAAATTTTAGTATGATGTCAAATAAGAGTAGTAACAGCAGATGTCCTTGCCTATTCTTAAGAGAAAAAAACATTAAGGCTTTCATCATTATGTTAGCTATTGATTTTTGTAGATATCCTTTATCAGTCTAAGACAGTTCCCTCCTACGCCTAGTTTGCCAAGTATTTTTTAAAATCCTGAATGGATGTTAAATTTTGTCAATTTTTTTTTATCTATTGAGATTATATTTTTTTTCTTCTATAATATGTCAATATGGTGAATATATATTAATTAACTCAATGACTATTTGAACTAGCCTTTCATTTCTGGGATAAATTTCACCCAACCATGATGTATTATCCTTTTTATAATTTGCTCATATTTTGTTGAAAATTTTCAAATCTATATTCATGAAGGATTTGATCTTTAGTTTCTTTTCTTATAATGTCTCAGATTTTGGTATCAGGGTAATGCTGACTTGATAAGACAAGACGAAAAGTGACCCTTCCTATTCTATCTTCTGGAAAAGTTTATGTAAAATTATTATTATTTCTTAATTAATCCCATATATGGTAAAATCATCCCATCCATGAAGCCTTCTACAGTCTCTGTACAGTCTATAACTAATAATAGGAAGGAGGAGGAGGAAGAGAGAGAGGAGGTAGAGGAGGGGGAAGAGAAGAAGAGGGAGAGGGACAGGAGAGGCCTACAGTACTGCATGCTTATGATGGCACAGGTTCTATATAATAAACATTTATCACTTATTATTGTATATAACATTCCCAGAAACCCTATGAGGTAGATATATTACTGTTACTTCTTTACAAATAGATAAATTAAGGTTCAGAGTTGCTAAAAAAAAATGCCCAATGTCACACATTTTTCATCTGACCATCAATTTTTTATTGAGTGCCTACTAAACTTTAAGATGCCAAAAACTGAACCCACAACAGAGCCTGCCCCCTTATTCTCCCTTAGTACTTTTCAAAATCTGACCCTTGTGTCACTAGCATCTGAGTCACCTAGAAGCTTGTTAAAAATGTATATTTCCAGGCTCCACTTCAATTATCTATAATAGAAACCCAAGGGAGGAGAACTACTGGAACCAGGAATGCGCATTTTGAATGAAGTCCCAGGTGATTTCAATGCACTATCTCCACTTCCAGAGGAGCTTTTAATTACATGCTGTCTTGTATTAAAAGCAATTTGTAAATTTTTTATCCATCTCTCAACTGGACTGTAAGCTCCCTCAGGGATGCAGTGTTATGAGTGTTAGTATCTTCAAAATAGCCAAGTGCAGTACTTTGCTTACAGTCATTGTTTCACAGACAATCACTGAACTAAAATGAAATAGGATGAGGAGCTCCTCTACTTGCTAGATAGGATGTTGCCCAATTCACAAATCACTTAATAAAGCCAATTAGATCTTTGAATTTAAATATTTATTTATTTAATAGGATGAAAACAACCCAGACCTTCAGGTGCTGTGCTTGTCCACACACAGTGCCTCTAAGCCTCTTTCCTGATTCTGTCCCAAATTCTCCCTTAGGCAGGGAAGCTTAAGGAATGAGCCTGGCTCACCCAGAAGCACCTGTAGGATTCTTTTCATCAGAGCTGGAGGGATAGTAGAGATAATCTCACTTCACCTCCTTTAACTGATGCAGAAATCAGCCTTGGGAGGAAAAATGACTAGTCTAATGTCACACAATAATTCCCCTTATGACAAAAATCAGCATTTAAGTGTCCTAACACCTGGTGCAAGGCCTTCCCACTTCACAACAAGTAGAAGAAGGATAAGTGGTCCATTCAAGGGGGCTTCCTGGAGCAGGTGAGCTATCCAAGAACACTCATTTGAGTTGACAGAAGAAAAAGGGTTTGGCAGAGGGGAAGAAAGAGGCTCATTTGAATTCACGAGGCAGAGAAAAAGAGAGAACCACAAGAGGAAGGGTGTCGCAAATATTCAGCAGCAGCATCAGGATATAAACCTGTGGAAATAGAGCACATAAAACCCTCTATTTGTGTGCATCTCCCTTTTGAAGCCCAGAACCTGACAAGTCAATTGGCAGAAGAAAGGCAGGAGACACTGAGGGAAAGAATGTGACCAAGATTCTAAACTAGTCTCCTGAGACTCCTGGGAGGGAGAGAAGAATCTCTCCAAGCTGGCCCTTCATTCCATTACCTACTTACAGCCAGATTTCTTTCAAGCCTCAGGCTTGTATCCATGAGTTATTCTATAGGCCTAATTTTGCTTGGAGTCCAACATAGAAGTAATATGTGTCTGAGTAGATCTGAAAAGAAGCATTGTGCCCCAGGTCAGATGGGAGTGAGGAGCTATGAGCCATAGAAGGAAACTCACACCACTGATAGTCTCAGAAATTAAGGTAGTTGATAAATGCTGCCACCTTACCTGCCTCACCTTCTTCCCTCTCAAAAAGTCATCAAATGGCTCACCATTCTTAAAGACTTGGAACAGTACATGAATTGGGAGTGAAGACCTTGGGTTCTATGCTCACCTTGGGCCTTACCTGTTTCCTAACATAAACTGGAGGTTCAAATTCACTGATGGCTAAAGCTTCCTTCCAGCCCCAGAAGTCTGGAACACTAGTCCATTTAAGATCTTGTTCATGCTTGCATAGTATACATACCGTAAAATAGCCAGGCCCCTCTCACTTCTTCCCAGCCTGCACCCTCACCTCCACAGACGTCTCCCACGTGGCCAAGTCCCAGGCAGCTCTCAGGGCCATTCTCTGAGCACCAGATCACCCTAGAACACTCAGCCTCATGCACTGTCACCTTGTCACCTGCAACCTTCAGAGCTCTTCCTGCCTGGCACCCTCAAACTTGGGGCCAGCTGGTTGGGGGACAGGTGAAGCCACCTATTCTCTGTTACTGCCTCCCCTACTGCATTTCTCAAAGCCATCTCCAGAACCTCTAGGAACAGTAAGACTCTCTCAGACCCTACAAAAGCCTCACCAAGGTTTTGAAGCTAGAAGAGAATGAAAGAAAAAAGAATCCCTCAGTATTTTTTCCTGAGCTGTTTTAAGCCACATCTGTTGTGTCTGACTGAAGCTTGACCCAACCCAACCTAAAATATTAACTGCCGTTTGTGCATCTCTGGCCAGTCTAATACCAACCCCAAGAACCCATTCCACCTGCCCAGCCATTTCTGAGGTCCCAAGAAGCCCAGGCAGTGATAATACCTTATGGGGAAAGGGGCTGCAATCATCTACACACCCACAGGAGAAAGACTCTAGAATTGAGATGTCCAGAGGTAGGGGCTCCCAGAGGGCTGCTGGATGAGGCAAAAAAAGAAAGGTCTATTATCTGCTGAATGTGTTGGGGGACTCCTCTGACGTAAGGAGAGGAATGTTCTGTGAAAATAGTCATTTATTGTGGAGGTCACTTTTTAGTCCCAGAGACTTCCTCAGATACTCTCCTTCAGCCTTGTTTAGAGCCTCGACGGAGACTTAAGACTGCAGGTGATGCAGGATCTCTCCTCCCTCTACCCCCACCCAGGTGGACTCAAGTCCTGGGTGAATCCCTCCTCCCTCTATCCCCACCCAGGGGGACTCAAGTCCTGTACCAGAGAGGGAGAGTACTTGACAGGGTGCAGGAAAGAATTCAAGCTCATGGCAGAGTTAGAGACAAAAGGAAAAGTTAATTAGCGAAGGAATAATGCTCCATAGACAGAGAATGGTCTCCTCTCAGACAGAGAATGAGAGAGACCAAAGGAAAGTTTATTAGAGATGAAATAGCACTCCATAGACATATCAGAGAATGAGAGAGACAGATCTCAAGTGTTTGATAAATTCTATGTCAGTCTATAGTCATTCTTAGTTTCTATGAATTACAGCTTTAAGAGTTTGTTCTCTTGTTTTCCTTTCATGGTATGGTATGGGTATGCAGCATTAAAGGCATGTTAGCAATCTCAGCCTTTGTTCTATAGGTCCCCAGAGGGAATGAGTGGTTGAGTTTGTTTTGTGTAGTTTAGGACTTAAAAATTCTGTTTTCCTGTCCACCTTTTATAGCATGGGTAAATAGTTTATTAGTAATCTCAGCAGGAATCTTCCTCTGTTATGTAGGTTTCCCATGGTCTGGTAGCAGCTCTTTGTAGGCACTAAATACAAGTTGTCAGTTTATGTAGTTTTCATGCCTCTTTCCTATATCACAGGGATATAGAGAGCCTAGGCTAGGCTGAAGGAATTCTGTCCTGGAAGCTCAGAGCTGAGACAGTCTAGATGTGAGCTCAGGTGGCTCGGCTAGTCTGTCCTGAGAAGAAGGAGCACTCAGATCTGCCTTTTGTTAGAAAGGGCAGAAGTGGGGGGGGGGGGTAGTCTGTGGGAAAATGTTAAGAAGAATGGCATTTTCTGGGAAAGAGAATTTTCCACAAATTTCCCGGTTGACCTCCTGGCAATATCGTGGTCCCTAGGTCTGGCAAGTACTTTTTAAGAACATCACACCCATCCCTGGACTCCAGATCTAGCTCCTCATCATCACAGTTCTTAAAGACTTAAAGAAAGAAAAAAAAAAAAAAAACGCCTTGGCTTCTCCCAACCATGCTGCCTCAGGTGACATGTCCCTCCTCCAGGAAGCCTCTCTTTCATCCTTTCCAAATCTCTCCGTTTTCTGGTGTCTTAAGTTAGCAGCAATGAGTAATAGCTCCTGGCTACCCACTTCTGCCAAGGCTTGACATTAAACACGCATAAGATGCTATGAATTGCAAATGAAGTTTATTGTGCAGACACCGAGACCACAGCACTTTATATGCAGAGCCAGCAAGACAGGCTATATACACAGAAACATGTTTCCCCATGGGCACTGTCAGGGGAAAGGCATGGGCTTTGAAATGGGGTCCTCGAGGGAATACTTGTCAGGAAAAAGGACCACCAAATGGGCAATGCAAAGAGGCGCTGGGAATGGGGGCATGGCTGGAAGCGCAAACCTAGACGATGCAGATTCTTCCCAGGGGACAGAGGCTGTCACCTGCTCCAACTAATTTGTTTGGAGAGGAGATATTTCAAAAACTGTATGTCAGCATCCCTTTCCCCAAATTGACGACAAGTTTTGATTTGCTGTCAGTTAGATGTACAGAGACAAGCTTCTACATTCTGGAGTGGGAGTCAAGGGCGGGACTACATCTTTATCTAAAAGAGAAGCTCACGGTGGAATTGTAACCTTCCCCTGAGCCAGAACCAGCCTTGTCAGAACCAACTGATTTAGAGCCACCTCCAGAGCCATATCCCCCTCCAGAGCCTCCTCTAGAGCCTCCTCCAGAACCGTATCCTCCTCCAGAGCCAGAGCCTCCTCTGGAGCCGCCTCCAGAGCTTCCTCTGGAGCCACCTCCAGAGCCATATCCCCCTCCAGAGCCTCCTCTGGAGCCTCCTCCAGAACCGTATCCTCCTCCAGAGCCAGAGCCTCCTCTGGAGCCACCAGAGCCATAGCCCCCTCCACCTCCACTTCTGGAGCCTGATCCTCTGCCTCCAGAGCCGTAACTGCTGCTTCCAGAGCTGAATCCTCCTCCAGAACCAGATCCTCTACCTCCGGAACCACCACCTCCAAAACCAGCCTTGGATGCCACGTGCGAAGAAATGGTGCTGCTTGTCACAGCTGCAGAGAGACACAGTGTTACCACAGTTCTGACCTTCTCTGCCTGCCTCCTCCCAACACATCATCCATAGGACAGGACCACATCCCTCACTTACACACGGTCACGTTGCTGCTGAGGTCTCCAGACATCCTGTCAGGGAGAGAGAGAAAAGAACTCATGGCAGAGCACTTGGTTCAGCATACGTGTTGTTCTACAACTGCCACCTACACATGCAGGTTAGCCTTTAACATCAGCCACCAGAGCCTTACAGAGCCACTCTCTTCTGTACTCCAGATCACAGAGGTGGGGCCGGCCCCACATTTCTACATGGCCTGACATCATACTGGCTTGCTGGTGGCCCAGGGCAGCTTTTCACCTCCAGTATCTTTAGCCAGAATAAATCACCAGGGTGCTAATAACACTGACAAAGCTCTCAGACTGCAGAGGAAAGAGTCTCATTTAGGAGGTTAGCAAATGGTTCTGTCTGTCCCTTCAGAAAGCTGCAAAGAACTAGGGCTGGCACCTGCTCCAGGTGAGCATGCCCCAGCCAGTCCACACATTCCAACACACTGTCTCCCCTTTCTAGGTCACAAAGTGGAGCGAGAAGAAGCTGCACACTCCACAGATCCAGAGACCAAAGTTTCTCACTGTCTAGAATGAACCCGTTTTCAAAGCATTTTGATTTCTCTTCCAAAAAAGACTAAGATTAATTTATTGCTAAACTTAATTTAATTTAGTTAATTTAATTTACTCTGCCTTGTTAGTTATTCCATATTGATAAATCTACCACTGTACAATACTGCTTTATATCCTGAATCTCTTCTTTAGATTATGGGGAGCCTGGTGACATCAGCTCTCAGTCATCAGAAGGCCTTGCCTCACCCCCACTTTCCTTGCCTTTGCCTCTAGCCCTGGTTCTAGTGGACCAAGGTACCTTCTGCCCTCCTATTGTCCCTCACCTGTACTCCTCGCCCTCCAGCAGCTTGCGGTAGGTGGCAATCTCAACATCTAGGGCTAGCTTGGTGTTCATGAGCTCCTGGTAGTCACGCAGCAGCCGGGCCAGGTCCTCCCGGGCCTGCTGCAAGGCCTCCTCCAGTTCGGTGAGCTTGTTGTTGGCATCTTTGATAGCATGCTCTCCCCTCTGCTCAGCATCTGCAATGTTGTCTTGTACATTCTTACACTAAGAGGGAGGGAGAAAAGGTTTCTTTTGTACAGAGAAGTCTTCCTGGCAGAGGGAGAGAGGGAGCAGTGGTGTTTAGGGTGTGGAAAGCCAGAAGCACTGGACCTGGAAGAGCTGGGCCCCCTCGAGTTAATGTAAGTCACAAACAGCTGTGCTAAGACTTGCTGCTGACTTTGGGGCATCTTCTTCCCAAGCTTCCTTTGACTGGACCCCTTATGTGTCCCCATAAAGATCTTTGAGCCTCACAACACAGAGCCAGAATCCTTATTCCATCTTAGAGTTGCAAATGAAAATATCTGATGTAGACTGCTTCACAAAATTCTGTTGCTTGTAGAGTAGATTCTGTGCCCAACATTATGTTTTCCAAAGCTAATACCTAGCCCCAAGCCACCTCCCTGTGACACTCACTGCCCCTTCATTATGCAAGTGGCTGTGCTCAGAGTCATGCCAAGCACAAGTAGGAAGCTATGACTGCAATCCATGGCAAGTCCAATGACCTCTTTCTTTATGTGTTCCTTTGACTGGTGTAAGCAATCAAAAAGTGAACACAATTCTTCTCCTGCACTACTCCTTGCTTTACAATGCCCCTTAGGCCACTCTAAAAATTGTTATAAGCTTTAAATTGTGCTTAATTCAAAGTGTTTGGTATTAACACACTCTAGATTAGAGTTTCTCAGTCTCTCCTCTCCTCTCTCTCTCTCTCTCTCTCTCTCTCTCTCTCTCTCTCTCTCTCTCTCTCTCTTACACACACACACACACACACACACACACACACCTAGACATAACCTCTGCACTGGTCCTTAGGGCCACACCCCACCTGCTTCTTCACGTGGTCAATCTCCCCTTTCAGTCTCTGGATCACACGGTTCAGCTCGTTGATCTCCATCTTGATCTCTTTCACGCTGTCTCCCTGTTTCCCAGCAGTGACCTGGAGCTCCTCATACTGTAAGGGAAGAGGAGGACAGTTGCAGTTAAGAGGAAGCTTGAGCCAAGGGGTATCTAATACTGGCCCAGGGAGGGTCAAATAAGCCGAATGTCATGGCTGCATTTGTGAAAGGTGGGGGACCATCTCACACTCTGAAAAAGACTTGGTGCCATTCTTGATTGAGGGCATTTGGGTTAGTGTGGACACTTTTTGGGCGGAATAATGTCTAACTTCCATTAGATAAAAACACCAACAATCTTACTGCACACTTTCTAGCTGGTTAGAAGCAGCTATGGCTCTCCCTTCACTTTTAGTACTTGCCTTGCTCTGGTACAGGGCTTCAGCCTCAGACTTGCTCTTCTGGGCAATCTCTTCATACTGGCTCTGGACCTCAGCTATGATGCTGTCCAGGTCCAGGTTGCGGTTGTTGTCCATGGACAGAATGACGTTGGTGTCGGTGACATGACTCTGCATCTGAGACAACTCCTGCAAAACACAGAAATCTAACCATGTCTTTCCTATCCAGTGAGGAGGCTCCCCCTCCCCAGTGTTTGGGAAACACATGGACTCTCAGACTCACATGTACTGTGTGACATTAAAGTGCTATAACCACCATTCCTAGGCCCCTGCCAAGCTTGCTGTGAGAATTATGGAAGAGGAGTCTGCATTTCTACAGTTAACAGCCTTAGCTAACAGGCTTCATGATTTACCCAGTTTTGATAAGTGACCCCAGAAAGAAGCAGGTTAGTGGCAAAGGCCTTAAATTTTACTTCCTGTTTCATAAGTCATGTGAGTGCACTTGGGCAGAAAGCAGAGAGGCATGTTACATTTGACCTCCAAAGTATGTTAGACGTAAGGATGGGAACAAGACAAGTCTCTTCCTAAGGAGAGCTGGACATTTGGGGAATAGAATGAAGGGAGGTTGTCCTAATGTTTCCTGATTCTTACTTCCTGTGACATCAGAGGCGAAAGTTTCTCTCCTCCAAGACCTACACTATAGAAGCCTTGTGGCCTGGGATAATGGCAAGCTGAAGTCAGCCAATCCATAAATCCCATTCATATCACATTTTACCAATTGGGAAGGACTTTCATTTGGTGGGAAGGGTGGAAGCAAGGTTCTATCCAGAAACAGTCTCCTTACCGCATCAAAGAGAACTTTCAGGAACTCAACCTCCTGGTTCATCACATCCACCTTGGACTGCAGCTCCACCTTGGACATGTAGTTATTGTCCACATCCTACAAGAAAGGTCAGGGCCACTGGTGAAACTCATGCTCCCCACCCATCTTGCAGCTTTCTGTGTGTAAGCCCCACTCTCTCTGTGTCACTCTATTTCACCCAGTCCCTATTAGCTGCTCTCCAATATACTAGGCACCTCCAACTGAACTATGTCCCCAATGAGACCTCATTGGACATTGGACATTGAGTCCCTGTGAGGGCTCCATGGTTCTATTCACTGATCATGCCCCTTTAGACCATCAGAGGTCTGATGGGCCCAAATTTTGTCAACCATTCTCCCCTTCCTATCTGAGACACTGTGTGTTCCCACTATGAGACATAAAGGCCTCTGTGACTTTTAACAGTCCTCAACTCTCCCATCCTATCTGTCCATCCGACTTCTGAAAATCTCCTGGATTTGATTCCAAAACCTCTGCAGGAAACAGGTAAAGAACCCACACTTTTGCCTTCTAGCTCAAATCTTTGTCAGCACAACCGACAGCCTTTTTTTAGTAGGCATTCTAAAGGAAGTCCCATTCTTTCTCCAGCTCTTTAGAAGAATTAAGTGTTCTCTGTGTTTGCATTTTTCATGATCCAATATAGATTGTGAGTAGGTTATCAATAGGAAAATCTTTATCGAATTGCACAATATCTTTGAAAATTATCTCCAGAAGTTTGAACTACCGAAATACTTTTGTTTTTGAGAGAACCGCCACAGACACGCCTCACACCTTTCCCTGACAACTCCTCTTTTCACTCAGAGTTGTTCTCCAACCTGTCTGTTTGGACACAGTGGATTTCTGAAGCAGCCTAATTCCCACCCCAGCCATGACATTTTCCTGCTCACCTTTTTAAGAGTCACGAAATCATTCTCAGCAGCTGTGCGTTTGTTGATTTCATCCTCATACCTATTGGAACCCAAAAGACACAGCTGTTAGATTAGTTCTATGTTTACTTTTTTCTTTTTCCTAGTGGATTGACAAGAAATACCCTATTCTCTTGGCATATTAAGCACTCTTTAACTGTCTACATTGAAACTATGATATCCCAAATTAGGACCGTTTTCTATACATGAACTCTCAAATATGCAAAAAAAAAAAAAAAAAAAAAAAAAGATCCCTAAAACCCTAAATGTCTTCCTCAAAAAAAAAAAAATGACAAAGATTCAGATGCCTCTCCCCTTTATCACCACAAATGCAACTGGGAGATAAGTAGCTTTTGCTGGAGGAATGGTTAGATGGTTCAGGTTAATATTTATCTCCGCTCAGTGTTTACTCTGCCACCTACTTCTTCTTAAATTCCTCAACGAGATCCTGCATGTTGTTCAGCTCTAAATCTTGTGTTGTTCTTTCTGCAGAGAGCGAATCCACATATTTCTTCAGCTGGCCGATGTATGCGTGAAAGATGGGGTCCAGGTTGGCGGTACGGGTGCTGACATCTATTTGCTGCAGCAGATCCCATTTGGTCTGCAATACTTGGTTCTGCTGCTCCAGGAACCGCACCTGCAGTGACCAGAAGGAGAGTACATGAGCTCTGGATTGCCCTGCTTCAGGATATGGAGAAGTCTATGCAGCTTCATCCTCCCCAGCTGAATGGCGGGTAATGCCCAGCAGAGCTTCTGAGCTTCTTGCCTCCACAGTGGGAAAGTCCTACAGACTCCTAAATGTTGCATCCAGCACTCTCCTGCACAGAACTCTTTTTTCTGCTTCACCACCCACTATTTTGTTTGCAGCTGCTCCCAAGACTCCAGGCCATTTCCCTCCCCCATCCTAGTTGAATTTCCGGCAAAGGTCCCATAAATTCTGGGGAAAACCAAAAGCAGGTATCCACTGGCACTGCCCCTAAGGGTGAAGAACAAATGCACTGGAAGGCAGGGCTCCTCAGCCTGGTTTTTAAGAGCCTTGTAAATTCCTGAAACAGGTTCAACTGCCCTGAAATAGAAGAAAATCCTATAAAACTCCAAAGTGACACCAATAAAAACTTTATGGATACAAAACTGAGAATGTTTCTCTTCAAGGTAGGAATTTCATTTATCTCCAAGCAAATATGTCAGGTTCGGCTTCCCAGAATTTTATAGAGTAATAACTTCTAGGGAAGGAAGTACGAACACAGAAGATGCCTTACCAATCCCTTCTAGAACTTGCCATCACACGGCCTGAGCTATTTGTCTCTATCACTTGTTCCAGGATTTTCAGAATTTTTCATAAATAATATTTATTTAGGCAAAAACAATAAAGCCAAGGGCACAAATAATTCCTAACTGCAGATGATTATGGAAGGTGTAGCCCATAAAACCAGCACCTTTCCCATTGGGATACTACCAGTAACCCAGGCTCATAGGACTGCACCAATGGCTCCTAAAAGAAATCTCTGTCATTTGCTTTTCAATTAGCACTAAAAGTAGGGCATGCTGAGCATCAGATGGAGCCAGCTTCTCATGACTCACCTTGTCAATGAAGGTGGCAAATTTATTGTTGAGAGTTTTGATCTGCTCCCGCTCCTGCGACTTCACATTCTGGATTTCAGGGTCAATTTTCACATTGAGAGGCTGCAGGAGGCTCTGGTTGATGGAGACTTCGTGGATGCCTCCACCAGGGAATCCTCCAGGCCCAAAGCCACCAGGACCCCCAAAACCTCCAAAGCCACCGCCACCTCCTAAGCGGCCTCCACCAAAACTGCCACCTCCAAAACCGCCGCCTCCAAAGCCACTGCCGCCTCCAAAGCCGCTGCCACCTCCAAAGCCGCTGCCACCACCTCCGAAGCCACTGCCACCTCCGAAGCCACCTCCGAAGCCACCTCCTCTGCCACCAAATCCACCACCGGAGCCAAAGCTTCCACCTCCTCCAGCCACACTAATGGAGATGCTTTTGGTGCCTCCAAGGCCAACAAGACTCCGACTGCCAAAGCCGCCTCCACCAAAGCCCCCTCCACCATGGCGGCTAATGCAGGAGAAGCTGGCGCCTGATCTGCGGCTCCCACCAGAGACCACAGCAGAACCGCTGCTGAAGCCCCGGATTCCACCACCTCCTCCTCCTCTTCCTCGAGATTTGCACGTGATCTGACAACTCATGATGCCTTTGCCCAGCAAGAAAAGTTGAAGGTTCCTGAGAAGAGTTAAGGCTGGAGATTCAACTCTGCTGTTGAGAGACTGTCAGGGTCCCCTTTTATACTCTCTCGACTAGGTGTTGGTGTGCATGGGTGTGGGCCCACTTATGCATGGGTTTGGCCTGCCTGGAAGCTATTCCTGGTGTGTGATTATCAAGCTAATAGCCATTAAAAATCTATAACCATCCCAGGACTTGCTATGATTGCAAACTTCTCCTGTTTATCTAGGCATCTGTCATGCGATTTGATTTTTGTAAAATCATCAAAAGAGGAGATCAGAATGTGGGTTTCTCAATCTGAAAAGGGACCTTCTGCAGAATGCTGCTCCCTGCCCTGAATCAACCCAAGGGAGGCCAGCTACCACTTGGGTCTGCGCAGGCTCGTCACCCCAGTTCAGCTGATAAAAAAGATGACAGGTTTAGGGACTGTAGGTGCCCCTCAATACCAGCCTTAAAGTTCTCTTTGCTTTTCCCTTTACCCCAGGAAGAGTTCTAACAAGTGCTTTTGCATATGTTGTGAGGAAATAGACATCCTCTTACAGAAAGAAGTTGGCCTAGGATACTGCACAAGAGTTATTCTTTAAAATATCTTGACCCTTTCCTTCCCATGCCATATTAGGAATGCACAATAGCCAGGTATGGTGGAGAAGAGAATTTTCTTTTCTGTAACCAGAAATTTTTATAATCATCAACTCTGTCATTTTTCTACATGAAAACCCAGAAGATTAGGGGCTTAAGTAAAGTCCTGTATTCCTAGGCCTTTCTCACTCTGGGCACCCAACAAAAGGCTGCAATAAAAGGCTTTCCACAACTCCAAGATCCAAGTGTACGTTGATTTAGTCAGTCAGCAATCATGTATTGCCCAGTGATTCTGCTAAGTAATTAGGAAGTCAGGCTCCTCAATGATATCCAGGGATGAGTGAATATCAGAAGAACCATTAAGTAACCAAATGCCCAGAGCACTGACACTTAAACTTAAGAACAGTACTTTCTTTGTCCATGTGGCCAAGTATATAGGAGAGGCACTATGGAGTACTAGAATTAAATTTAAAGTCAGAAGTTCTGGGTTTGAGTCCCAGTTTTGCCTTTTAATATCTCTGTGACATCGAATTAAACTCTGAGTCCTATAGTTTTAGCTATAAATTGGGAAGTTTATCTGACAGGTTTTGACAACTGTGAGGCATAATGCAAACGTTAGCTATCAGTGTTGTTTGAGGTAAAGCAAAGATTTCTCCTTTTCCTTCCACATGCCATGACCATGCACTCCTCACAGTCGGCTAAGTTCCAGAACCAGGATTTCTCAGACCCTAGGACAGAGTTAGCATACAACCATGTAAGAAACATAATCTTTGAGTTTAAGTCCCGGCTTCATCATATTTTAGCTAAATGACGTTTGGATAAATTCATAATCCTCTTTTAGCTTTAGTTTCCTCATCTATGAAAAGTGAATAATAAGAAGAATGTGGCTGTTGTAAAAAGATAATAAACATATGTGCTAAGTGCAGTTCTAGTTAATAACAAATTCTAGTGTCATTTGCCTTCTCATACCACCATCCCCAGGTCTCCAAACCTATGCAGTAACTATGTGGCCGAGGTGGGATAACAGTGAAGAACAATGATTCAAGAGATTTGATTTGCAATAAGAGAATACTGAAGGAAACAAATCCGTGTGTCTCCTTAATTTATTTTTCCCAGTCAAGCTTATATAATTATAATTATGCAAATAAATTATAAAGCTTAAAGCTTTGGAGAGAGCCTCAAGCCTTGTTATCTACGGATATCTGAACCACGCCCTCATCGTCCATTACTCCACCATGACTGTGCTGAGGCCATGCCAGCTTCAGGGGGTCTTACTCTTTCTGAGACAGAAAGGAACAAATATGAATCGAGCATTTACCATGCACAGGCTTCTACCGGGCACACAATCTGCATGTTTTATTGCTCTGTAATTCTGCTTTCACACCGATTCTCACTTCCTAGTCTCTCTGCTGGGTACCTTCCCTTTCTAGATCCGTTCACAGTTTTTGAAAGTCTGGTTGAAAAGGAAGAATCCTTCTCTTTTGTTCAAATAAGGAGGGTAAAACAATGCAACAGAGATATTACATAACGTATTTTATTTCCACATTTTTTAACTTTACCTTTTACATAATCTCAATGTGCTTGTCTAGATAACATGTTCTGTACTCTTTAAGGGAGCTAAATGGGAGTCAAGACGCTTGGTTCCAGCTGTGATTTTGCAGCTGGCTTCAATTTCTTTGCAGCAGTCCTCGATTTCTTCATCTATAAAATGGTAACATTCATCCTGGATCCCTACTGTCTCACAAGGATATAGACCTGTTGGTGTAATGGGTTTTAGCTTTGCTGGCTCTGACAGGAATCTTGCAGGACAAAATGCTTTTTTCAACAAGCTGCCGGCAAGCCCAGGTTCCTGAATGCTTTTTCTTACAGGTTTTCCAAAGCACATCTCTTGGCTGATGGAACAGAAAAGCAAGTTTCCAATGTTACGCAGAGAGAGGGTGAACTATTTAGCTAGTGGGAAATAAATGTGGATGCTAACACCAGATTCTGCTGGTAGAAATCGGTTTTCACGCTCCCAACTACTTTTTTAGGACATCTATCCATCCCTTATGGCCATCACGGTATTCCTTGTGTTACAATGAGCCATGTCCCTCAATTTCTGCAGGGCAGAGCCAGGACTATATTTATCTTTATTGCAAATCTCCATGTCCTCAGCACAGAGCAGCCACTCAGGGAATAAGCCTACCATCCAAAAATCTTCTTTAAAGCTTTAGGTTTGGAGTTGTAGCTTTTCCCTGACATGGAAATGTAATGTTAGCAATGCTTAAGTCTTCACAGCCTGTCATGTACCTGTTCCCTAAAGATTCCACCTGGACCTTGTCTCGGGTTTCTGTCCAGCCCACCCCCCATTGAGGCTTCCCTCCACAGACTAGCAAGGTGAGTCTCTCCAAAGACCCAAAGCATCAGTGGAATAGAGCAGCTGAGCCCTCAAGCCATCTGTTAACACAGCCCCAGAATGGAAACCAAGTGTTTAGATTTCAAAATATAACAAAACAAAACAAACAACAAACCCTCCTCTTTCAGCTCCCGCTGCTGAGTTCTGGCTGCTCATGCCAATACCCATAGCATCCAAGAACACCAAGAAAGAAGTTCAGGAAACAGAGAGGAGCAGCAGGCTAGAAACAAGCTGTCAACAGACCAGCCTGTAGCAGAAATCTTGCAAGGCGTCTGTACTCAATTTCCGCACTGCTTGCTAAGCCCTGTGCATTCCATCAGAACCGCTCCAGCGGCTCTAAGGGAAGGTGGGACAGGAGACTTCCAGGCTCCCAACAGGAGTCACTTGCTCAATATCTCCTCCAGGGCATTTCTTTGTAAGTGACTTGTGAAAACTGCTCACTCATCTACAGTCCCAATCCCTGACCCAGTTCTCTATCGCAGCCCTGGACCTCCTTTTCCTTCTCGCCTAATATGTCATTTTTAGTTTATTTTCAATCTATTCCTTTTCTTACTACCAACCCTGTGGTTATTGATTTTGAGGTGCCCTTGGGCAAACTGGTTTTAACTGAGAAGCCAGGCTGGTGGGCAGCCAGGCCCACCCACCACCGCACCAAGTACCCAAAGCCCTCCTGGGTAGAAAAGTCTATTTTGGAATGCAGAGACTCCCAGGCTCATCAGGAAAGCAGGATGTGCTCACTGCTCTGAAACAATGCAGACCCCAGAAACAGAGGAGAAATGAGGACAAGGACACTGCCCAGGGCACAGCAGGGGCTTGTCACATGCTGGTTGAACTAAGGAGGCAATCCAGCTATCAACAAAGGAAGCTTCCAACATTGTGCCTGGCAGGTACTCCACAAATGTCACTTCCTTTCCCATTGCTGTAACCAAAATGTCACATGTAGTTCTAATTTTCTAGTGGGACCCCAGCAGCTCTGGCCCAGGCAATGGGAAGTCACACATCCTAGCTTGGGTCTCCATGGAATCAATCTATAGCTAAATGAATTCAGCTCTTGTCATGGCTACTGACAATGCACTGGGGCATGTGCCTTGTTTGCTAAAATGCTGTCTAGCTGCTGAAATTACTCTGACATGTGTGCATGTGTGTTCTCACCTACATGTCTTTATTCACAATGAGAGAGCCAAAAATAGGGGGTCTTCCAATGAAAAATTCTTGCTGTTCCCAGCCCCAACCCTCGTTCCAGGCACCAACATTCTTACTCTTGCCCATTATCATATAGCCACCCCAACATGAAAAGACAGGACAAACATCAAATAATTCATATCATCCTAGTTGTTATTTCTTAAAAGTAGGGTCATCATAAGTATACCACTCACACCTTCCTTGCAGTTCAAAGAAACCTCCAGGTTTCCCCGGATTTAATGCTGTCTCCTTTCTATCCAACCCCTCATTATTGGGGAGCCTTCCTGCTAATTCTATATTGCCCTGCTACCATATACAGCTGTAATTCACCATCAGTGCCTCTATCTGAACACCTGCTATTTATTCAGCAGCATCCTTATGCCAAGTGCCCATCTGACCCCTCATCCAGGAGACTCATCAAATGCTTTCAGTCCACACTTTCCCTCACACCTTCAGCCCCCATCTTCTCTTACTTCATCACTTAAGGCTACCCACCATGTGATCTCTTCTATTGCTTTCAAAGCTTCCTTTGTTGAGTTGGCTGAGAATAATGATAGAAAAAGGCAGGTGGAGAAAAATCCACACCCCCCCCAAAAAAAATCAGAGAGAGAAAATACTGAAAACAAATAGAATTGTAAAAATCAAATAAATAGTTTCTCATCTCAAGAGACTCCTGCTCCTCAGTCTAGTGACAAAGTTCTCAAGATGTTTTCACACCTGTGAGCACGAGAATGCCTCATTTTGGAAGGAATGGCCAAAGGAGTTGATTCTGGTTGTCTTGCTTGCTACAGGGATTTTGATCAAAAGAAAAAAAAACTGTTCAAAACTCGTTGAACAACTTTCTTTTAACATCAAAAATCAAGGGTCTTCCATGCCTTTCTTTAAAAACAAATAAATTCTAAAAAAATAAAAAACAAGTGAAATCATTGCTAATTAAGCAGTGAATGTTTAATAGAGCTAGTAGAGTCATTCAATTGGCATGTGTCAAATTTATGACACCAATTGTATTTTTATGAGCCATAGGCACACTTCATAGACTATATTCAAATCAATGTATTTGTCCCAATTTAACAGTACTTTCAAAAGGGATGCTGTGTGATAGACTGGGAAGAGTGCATTTAGCTACAAAAGTCAAGTCCCTCTGCCAGAAACTAATCGTGTAACCATGGCATGTCACCCCTCTTGCCGGGCCTAACTTTCCTCATCTGTTGGCTGAGGGATTTGGAAACCAAGAGGAATAGGAAGAATATCAGATGAGGGGGTCAAAGAACCAACATTGTACTTGCAGCCCTGTGACCACTGCCTTCAGAACCTAGAAGCAGCCTGCAGCCTTTTGAGCTTTGGTTTCTTCATCTGCAAAATGGAGGCGTTGAACTACAAATCAGTTCAGAAGTCAGTTTGTGCTTCAAATGAACATTAACCTATCAAGTCCTGAGAGCTGAAGCAAACTCTGGGAGAAACTTGGAAAGCACAACGTGTATACCCAGACCCTGCTTTCATTTATCTCCTCACTGAGGGACAAGGGAGGAAGTGGAAGGCGCAAGGCAGACAGGTCCCAAATCTGCTGCTTTTCCTGTTATTCTGTCTCCCTCTTTGGCATCAGTTTACCAGCAGACCTAGGAGCAAGCAGAGAACTTCACCCCTTCTTCTCGGGCTCCACATTAGCCACTCAGAAAAATTTTAACAGACATTTGTCTGCCTGAATTTTGGAGTCTCTGTGATATAAACTCTCCAGGCTCTTTCTCCTCCCTGGAGCAGGAGTACTTTTGCTGTTTCTGGTATTTGTCTAAACTCTCTGACTTGTTTGGTGTTGTATGCTTCAGAGTTGTGTCTCTACCACACAGAGTAAGATCCAAAAATGGAAATGTTCAGAAGCCTCTTAACAAAGATCCTTGGGGAAGGGGGACAGGTAGAGAGTCTATGTGAACCCCACCTTCCCCACCAGCTCCTCTAAATTAGCATTTCAGCTGGCACCTAAAAACTAGAGCATAATATGCTAAGGGCTTCCCGTAACCCCCATCTGTCAAGGTGGACCCCACACAGCCACACCCTCTAGTCAGGTCCTGTCCTCTAGAGACCCATTACTACATCTATGGAATTGGCATATGTCCACACGTTGAAAGTCCCCAGAGGGTCAGAATGGTGCCTGCTCTTCTCTCTGTAGGTTTAATTCCATGCCATTCACTATTAAGCAGGAACAATGTTTCTCTGATAAGAAAGAGAAAGGTAATAGTGGGAGAATTTTACAAAGAAGAGGTTTTCTAGGGTTGTCTAGGCAAGTTCGTGGTCGACATTTTCCATTGCCCTATTTTGTAGACACTAACCAGGCACAAGTCTGCCATTCAGAGCCAGCAGAAAGGAGTATCAGGTTTGACCAAGCAGGTCTCCCTCAGGACCCCCTCCCACTTGGGCAGTGAGCACAGCATCTGGAGTTACTGTACTGACCTTGGGATAGTTTATACACTTGTTTGGCCTCCTTGGCAGGACCTCAAATATCTCTCATTTGCACAGCACTTTGTTCTTCACTAGGTGTTTGTGTTTTTTTTTAGTATATATTTCTGGTCCCATTTTTAATCTACTGACAATTTTGTGAGGTGAGAATTATTACATATGAGGAAATGAAGACATCAAACGGTTTGCTATTGTGACCAGGGCTTGTGCGCAGGACATCCGTTGTTTTGTTGGCCACAGAGATTCCCAGCAACTCTTGAGACACCAGAGAGCCAATGTTTTGGAACAATCACCCCTCCCCTCTTCACCCCCCCCCAGCTCATTTCCACACATCCTATCTCTCATCATTTCCCCAAATCTCTCCTGCTCAGAATTCCCTTTTGCTAGAAAGCTTTTGCTGATAAACCCCACGGAGTGCCCACTCCCCCCTAACTCTATGCTCCCTCACTCGATCACATCCGTGCCTTTGTTTCTTCTTATTTATCTGACTTAGTACTCCACTTTCTCAAGTGAGCACGCCACGTCTGTGGGTCTCAGCTCACACACTACCAAGATGGTTTCTTAAACAGAAGTCCATGGAGAGTCCTGGCTGCGTTTTGGGCAATTCTTACAGGAGTTGTGCAGTTTCTTTGAGGAGAGGGAGTCAAGCTCTTCCATATTCTCACTGGTGCCCAAGACCCTCATAGGTTTACACAGCACTGTCCTGAATTGATCTCGCTTCTTGCTATTTTTTGCCACCTATCCCAGGTCCAGACTCCCAGAACAGCTTACTATGTTGCCGCAAATATGATGGCTGATTCTGTATCTCTGGCCATTATTTTTTGGCCGCACAAGGGATCCCACAAGAAGAGGCCTTGCGGGATGCTTTGGATTTCTGCTCACACCCAAGAGGGCGGAGATGGTGGGCGGGGAGCACAGAGGAGGGGAGGCTACTATGGGTGTGGGGCCAGCAGGAGTATGATTATCAGATTGAGTGTGAGAAAGAGGGGTGGTCCCCTGACTCCTCCAGTGTCTCAGGACGTCTGTATGTCACAAACTAGCAAAGACAAGATGAATCTTGGCATCCTTCCCCTCCATGCAAGGTATGAATTCAGCTGACAGTGGAGACACTGCGGGAGACAGCAGGGAGTTGCCGTGGGCCTCGGCACAGAGATGCTGACACAGCAGTGCTCAGGACTGAGCCCAAATGCACCTTGACAAGAATAGTAGCAAGAGAGGCAGCCACCCTACCCTATACCGGGAGTCTTGCTCCAAGGGCAGTGGGAAGTGAGTAGTAAAAAAATTAAGGGTATCAGTTGAAAAGTCACCACCTACACTGTACATGAGTCACTACCTCCTGAAGAGGGGTGGGGCAAGGGGTGGTCTCAGCAGTTGTGAGAAGGCTGGGAGCTGGAGAGTGTCCTGGAGAGCTATCCAGAGGCAGTCACTGAACTAGGTGAATGCCCCTGAGAAGAGCAGAGCAGAGTAAAAAAGAAGCAGAGAGTGAGGAGCTTGTCCTGGTACTCATCTCAGAGCTGTCGAAAGAAGGGGCAGGCACAGTATTTCCACAGCTCCCACACCCATGAGGTTTGATCTCTTACTCACCAACCACCCTCCTCCTGTTATTTTCCACCTCCACTTCCCTTCTTCACAGATTAGCAGCTGGGAGTTTGAGCTCAACTGGATCTCCAGGATTATGCTGCCTCTTCCTATCCATGTTCCTGCAGGAGTTCCTACAATGTCCTGGTGAGGGCCTGGTGTCCTGGTCCTTCTAGAGGCAACTTCTTCCCAGAGAGCAAATTGGGAACATCACACCGGAGCAGGCTGGCTGCTTAGATGATCTTGGAAAAGCCTTTGCCCTAAAACTCGGACAACCATCTGCCAGGGGGTGAGCAGTCTCCCCTGCTTCTCCTGAGATCTGAGAAAGGAATAGTGCTGCCTGTAGAGGGGGAAGGATTAAGGTTATCCATGCAATGAGACTGGGAGATGCCAGGCCAGATTTCCTCATCAGCGTCTTAGCAGCAGCACTGGAGTCTCTGCCTAGCATTGGGGGAAGTGGCCCCCGCCCCCGTGCCAGGGCAGACCAGGGGCCTATCCAAGGACCAAGAGGGTATGGCTCCATGTCCTCCCCTGAGAGCATCCTGAAGAGGAAAAAAAGCTTCTGAAGCTAAGTCCAAGGCTGAGCTGCCCAGGTAACAGAAACTGCAGGCACAAACACTGAGCCTTTGGGGCTTCTTCCTGTCCATCAGATCTTTCCTTTGCCCTTTGTCCCAACATAAAAAGTGACTACAATATTTCAAGAGAAAAGATCCTGAGGGATTCTCTATTTAGGAGGAGAATAGTTATAGTGATAAATTACACTTGCTAGGTGCCTCGTAATAAACAAAGGCCGTACTGGGTGGTGGTTAAGGATGTGGATTTGTGTCACACACCTGGGTGGAATCCTGGCTTCACTACTTAGCTTCTTGACCTTAGAAAAGTAACCTACCTTTCTGTGGTCTCTATTTCCTTATCTGTGAAGTGAAGAAAATAGTAGTATTCACTTCAAAGAGTTGGCAGAAAAATAAATGAAATCATACATGCAGCACTTAGCACAACTTCTGGCAAAAGCAAACTTGTCTGCTTTCCCATCGTCACAGTTGCAGAAAATGTTTAGAGATTCCAACACTGTAGTAATACAATAAAAATGGTGTCAGCTCCTAGGCTGACACCTGACTGCGCACTCTTACCCAAGGCTCATAAGTCCACTTCTCCGTCCCCCTACTCCCTAGAGCTCTGGTCTCTTTCTCATCCCAGGTCCCAGAGGAAGGTCCACTCAGCCCTACTCAGATATTAACCAGCTACTCATTGCAAAGCTTGTGGTAATGGTTCTAGAATACGAGCCTTCCCCTGATAAATGAGTATTTCTTTTAAAAGGAGGACTCTTTTTAAAAAAAAAAAGGACCCCAGCTGTGCCTCAGCTAATTGGCCCTACTCCATACTCTAGCACCTTCTCAAGGAAGAACAATGGAGGTAATGAGGGCTTCCTTCATGTCACACTTCAGATCACCGTCACAGATATCATTTCATTTTTGACCATCTCCTTCTGAAATACGTTGGGCAAATATTACTATGCCAATTTCACACATGAGCAAACTGGGCCTCTAGGAGAGTGAGAGACCTGTCTAAGATCAACAGCTGAGTACGAGACTGACCTAGGACCTGACCAATGTCTTTGGGCTCCATATTTTTTTGTGAGACCCACTTCCACTCATGCGATGTCATTGAATGCAGAGTTGAGAGGAGACGCAGCACTGTAGTACACCATCACATAGCAGTTCCACCCAAGTTACAGGAGATAGAAATCACCACAAGAGCACAGAGCACAGCAGGATGCAGTAGAAGATTAAGACATGATGTGTTCTGAGTATTTGTTTTTAATATGATGCATTTTATTCTAAATTTATACAATTTAAGTTTTGATAATGGCCATATCTAATAACTGACTCACAAAAATCCTAAAAATGTAACAATTGGCTCTTGGGAACTGACATGGGCTGATGTCAACACTGAGATTTAATGAGAGTGATCTGCCCCTGTGAAAGGCTCTCCACCCCATTCCAGTATCTGAACTAAAATTACAGCTCAGAAACATGCTAGACAACACCCTAATACCTTCATTTTAAGATAAAGAGGCTAAGTTCAGTGATTTGTCAAGGTCTCATTACTGAAGAATGAAAAGAGCAGGAACCAGCTCAGCAGCTCTGCCACCAAACCACACTACCCCAACAGCATGGAATTTCAGAGCCAGAAGAAGCTTCAGGTGGACCAACCACAGGGGCTTAATAAATACCACAGTAACACCCAATTACCCACAATGATGGAAGATGGGAGATAAAGAGGAGCTGTGCCTTTTAGAGGCTTCTAAATCTTACACTGCAATACTTCCTCTGGCCTGTTAAAGTGTTACACTACCTTTTTCTTCCTAGTCACACATCTATGGGTGGCTAGAGAAGGGGTTAACAGGTTGGGTCCAGAAGCAAGATAAATCCAACCCTTGCTTCATCAGACTTTCAGTAACCACATACTGGTAATTATTCTGCCATCGGATAGGCTGCATTTCTTCCTCTGGTCCTGCAGGATGCACACGTCTTTATGGTGGCACGTGGCAGGTCACATGTGCTAATGAGGTGGTATGAGGTTCCTGCCACACCACCTTGCCTCATAGCCTGATGTTCTCACCATGGAAACCTTGTTTATATATTATCAAACCAAGAAAAAAATTACTGAAGAGAAAGGAGCCAAAAACGAGGCTTTCCCCCTGGATCCCTAGCACACCCTAGCAGTTAGCATGGTATAATTGAAGACTCTCAAACATTAACCTATTGATAAGGGATGGTTTCAATTGCAGAACCATCTCATGCTTCCATCAGGGACACAGGAGTAGTGCAACATGTTCTCCACTTGCCCAGAAAGTTCTTCTAGCTCCACTGGATGTAGGACAAAAGGAAATCAACTATGCTGACCATAGTAGAAATTTAAGGCTCATAACAAAATGGACTAATCAACTATTCATTGCATATAAAGTAGGAATGTGGAGAGTAGGAATGTCTGAGCTGTTGGATCCAGTAAGCTAAGCCAGGGACCTGCCCCTCCCCATACCCCTTCTCACCTTCCAAGTAATTTTAGTTAATTAAGGACCTACAGCTGGAGATGGGGCAAGAGGGCCTCACATCAGTCTTTGTTTCATGCATACCTTGCCACTAACAACCCATGCTCAAGGACTGAATTCTGGCATTTTCTTAACTGAACAGACAAAAATGTTCCCCAAATAACCTATCGAATCAACTCAAACCAAGACCAAACTTTTAAATTTTTGAATAACTAGTCAAAATATTCTGGAAGTTGAATATGAGACTTGAGACAGGAAAAGAGAGAAAGAAGAATAGGGAGGATTTGGGAAGATTATAGGAAAAGAAGCAGCCATAAGTTCTCAAGTTGGAAGTGGTTCCATCCAGGATGCAAGTGTCTTCTGAATCACCCTTGCCTCAGGAAAGACCAGTCTACTTGCATGTCTCCAGTGGAAACTCACGCATCATCTCACAGAGCAGCCTCTACCACTGTCAGACACTGGACCTGGATGAAAGTTCTTCAGAGTGACCCTCACCACTGCCAAGCAAGAACAGGCCCAACCTTCTTCCTACAACAATGGTGTAGTCCATCTGCAGTGAACATAACTGTCACGCCCACCGTCAGTCCTCAGTCATCCTTGATCTCCTCCTAAGTCTCTTCTCTGCCCCAGTTCTTGCTCCTGAGTTCACACCAGTTTTTCAGTGGGTCACTCAGAACTTTCTAAATGCTCAGGATTGATCTCAATACTCAGGAGGGGAGCTCTTTGTTCCACTGTCAGAGACCAAGAAGATTTAGCTGCTTCTCTATGTCTCTATGACCAACAGAACCAAGAAAAAGTCTTTTAAAAAAATCATTCCCAAGAAGTTTTTTTAAATATCCATATTACATCATTTCACCACCCCTGGGAGCCACTAAAGTTGCGTCATTGTGTGTAAAGGAGCCTTTGTACCAGCAGAGGACACTACATACTGTCTAGGCAGAACTAACAGGGCCCGTTAACAGATTGGAAACTGTGCATAGGCACCAGGGAGTGGTGGGAATAACCCTACATGAACCTGGGAAGGTCACAAGTTGACTAAGACTGTGCCATTTTTCTGATAATGGATTGGCAAAGAGTGCCACGTTCCCTCCAGCAGAAATGGGAGGGGCAAACACAGTAACACAAAGCATCTCAAGACATCTTAGGTATCCATACTTCCAGTAAACAACCAAAATCTGCCAGCACCACCCAAATGTCTCTTGGGCATCTTTACTCTCCCTTTGTCTGACACAAGACTCCAGCCAATTGCAGCTCCAGGATTCAACTTTATAGATCACATCTTTGGCCTCCAATTGTAATTAGCCACACCCTCTTCACAAAAAAGGGTGCCTATCGTACCCACTACATCCCTTCCACCTGTTAAAATTTCTGACCATATTTCTAGGTTCTTCTCTACATTGCTCCTCCAGGAAACTTCTGCTCACAATTGACTTCTATTCCCAGCTGCTTTTCAGACGTGCTTCCCTCTTGGTTTCCATGACATCGTGCTCTCTCTTCTCCCATCTTCCATGACTACTCCTCTACACTCTTTATTAATTTCTCTGTCTTTGTTTGGTCCTTAGGCAGAGTGGACTTGGGATTCTACTCTTGATTCTTCTCTCTCTCTCTCTCTCTCTCTCTCTCTCTCTCTCTCTCTCTCTCTCTCTCTCTCATAGACTTATTTAATGAAATATGAAACAGAAACTAATGGAAATAGTTACACTACTCACGGGTCTGCATAATATTCTCTCAGATGGAGATATGGCCTTTTCACAACTTCTCCACCTCAGCACACACACACGCACATGGGTACACATGCACAGAAAAGTGTACACATGCACAGAAAAGTATACACCTGAAAATGTGCCTCATAGTCTCCTCTCGATGCTCTAAAAATGTCCCCAGCCACAAAATATTCCAAAGCATCAGTACTGCCAAAGGGATCTTTTGGAATTCTATGGAGACATTTCTTGCTTGTCTGTCATATGGTGGGACGGGGCAGGGAGTGGCATTTACTGACATTTGGTGAGCGGGATCCAGATTATGCTCAACCTCCTGCACAACTTTTGAAAGCTCCATCATTTATAATGGTTCAATCCAGAACCCAATTTCTTATTAGATACATACACACATATTTTTGCTCAGTTTTTAGATATACTGAGTTGCTGAGAAATGCAACTACTGTGTACATCAAGAGAAGGCTATATTTCTTTTTTAGTAGAAAGCTTACAAGGGTTTTTATCTTTTTGGAAAATTATGTTGTCAAAGGCAAAGTTGCCTATACAGTATACCTGCATCAGCCTGCATTTGTAGCTAATTAAACTCATGGTAATTCCACCTGTTGGTGCAAATAACTGATGCTTCATTATGTCTTCTAATATGGTCCTGCCTGAGAACTGACAAAGTGAAATCTGTATAATGTTATTACCAGTTTTTTCTCTTTTGTGTCTCCTTAATATTGCAGTTAAGACATTGTGTTGATATTTTTCAATCATATGTGATTGTAAGGTATATTATCTATGTTTTTTTTCTTGATAGTAAAAAGGTATTATTACTTACTTTTATTATAACAGAGTAGTCAATGAGACTCATATCTTTATAATTACTGACCTAAAGAAAATATTCTTTTTCAAAAGAAACCTTCTTCAATGACCATAAACTCCCTGTTAAGATTTACACAAATGTTTTTGATAGAACCAGGCAGTTGTATGAGACTTCCTCGTAGTCCCTCCAAGGGACAAACAGAAGGTTCCCATTTCAGTCAAGTCTGTCCTGGGGATTTGGTTTCTAAATTTTCATGCAAAACCATAGGGTCCTGTTCAAAATTTCCTTTTGGAATTCTCTCTCCTATGAGCTAGTGAACAGCCCCTAAGACTAGTGAATACCTTCCCCCAAGGGAAGGAGTGGGATGGTGGTATTAAACTAAACTGAATGAGGATCTGAGAAGCAAGGGTTGCAAAAAGAGTTGCTGAATTCTGCTGTTTTCTTAGGGGCACTAAGTGATTGTCTTGATCATGGCAATTAGTGTGGGGGAGGGGAGAAAGTGAAAAGTTTGTTCTTCTCTAGAGTTAGATGAATCCCAGAGCTATATTAGAGAAGTGGCTGTGTAAGAGCCATACAGTTATGGAAAAGAAACTTTGGCCAGTTATGGAAGGAAGACTGGCCACCAAACTAACACCGTAGCCATTCAAAGAAGAAAGGCCCAAAGAGAGTCCCAGGTCTCTCTTGGCCAATGAATGGAGGGAGGACTTCTGTCCTTCCAGCTGAGACTCAAAGAGGGATACACAAGGATTTAGACCCAGGGAGAAAAGGTGTGTGCAGATATTTTAAGGTTAAGAAAGGCTGAGACTGGGTCATAGACTGTGGCATACAAGCAGAAGCCACAGCCAGATTCCAAAAGGCGTATCTGCTGAAGAACATGCAATTCAAATCTCAATGGAGAAAAGATAGTCAAGTCTTCTGGGGTGGGAAGGCCAGGGTGGCAGGATATCTGAAAAAGGAGAATAAATATATATGTACAGTTTTGCTTACACATGCATAGATACCAAGAAACTATTGTTGCCACAGAGATAGGGATCTCAGTGGGAGGAATAGGAGAATTTTTATCTCACAGTTGTACTTGTGGATTTCCCTCCTTCTGAATGTTATTACTTGGATAAGCACCAAGCCTCACATCTACATCAGGCAGCCAAGGGTGAAATATTGGAGTCTAAAATTTTGAGAGGTCATCACCAGATCTGGGGGGACCTCAGTATCTTGGCTGAAGGGCCCCTGAAGAATTATCACTGGCCTCATGTCTTTTAAATTTTCTTTATTTGAGCAAGCTGTTTCATGTATTTCTGGCTTTCCCTTTGGAAATTCTCTGCAATTCCCTCTCAGTTCCTTCTTCCTGAGTAATCTGTTGGTTTACTCTAACTTTCAAATTTTGGTGAGTCTTCATTTTACACCTCTAGCCCCAGTAGTTACATGGATAGAGCACAGGAACTTCAAAGAACTAACTCTTCGTTTCTCCCCACAAGCCCTCTTCTTGTAATCTCTGTTATTACCCAAGCCAGGAACATGGAGCCGCCCTTGACTCTTTCCTTTTCTTACCCCCTAGCCCCCACCCAGCATTCAATCCATCACCAATTCCTAATGATTTGACTCCTAACTATCTCTAGAATGTATATACTCAGCCTCATTTCTGGCCACTACCACCACTAAGGACTTGAACTAAAGTGCAAGCTTTGATTATCTTTTGCCTGAATTTTTGCAATAATCTCCTAACAAATCTTCCTAACTCCAACCTGGGCTCCTCTAATCAGACCTGAATGATCCCTCTAAAATATCAATCTGACCTTGTCACTCTCTTATTAAATCCCTTTACTGGCTCTTCCTCACTTATCACAATTGTTTCAGCCATAAAATACCTTAAAAATGATATTTCCATAAGTAGATGTTCCGTAGGCAGGCCAGATTTCTTAGGAGATACTCAAGTACAAAACAAATTGTGGCTCATGCTCAGTTCTTATTCCACTAACTGTAAGACAATCTTTCTGTCTCCCATTGGCCCAGTATACAGCAGGTTGAGGTTGTAATAAGCCAATAGGTCCCCAAACCTCATCTGAGGACTTCTGACTCACAAACTACAGTCCAGACTCCACTGAGTGCCTACAAGGCACTTCTTGATTGGATCTAACTAACTCTTCACTCTTATTTCTTGTCACTAACTTCATGTTCCTTCAGATAATCAAATGTTTTGTGAATTTCACTTATCCAAGTTTTTATCCATATTATTCTTTCTACCTGTAATGTTCTTGTCTGCCTGTAAAACTCCTATTTATCCTCTAAAACCCTCCAAGCATCACTTTTAATAAGCCTCATAAATATATGCACCATTTCTATGCCTTATATGCATTTTTATTATTGTGTGTGCCTTATAGCAATGTGTTTACATGCTCCCCATAACCCTAATCTTTAAGCTCTTTGAGAACAAATCTATGTCATACTCATCATAGTACCTCAGTATTTGGCTTCATCCCTGACACAAAAGTACAACTTGATACATTCTATCCCTCTTCCCCAGTCACCCCTTCACCAGAGCTGCTTCCTGTCTGGATTGATATGAAAGTCCGGACAGCATGATGGTAGATAGAAAGAACAAGAATAAGAATTTTATCTACTGTGTCTCAACTCCCCCATGTGCCTTGTGGCTCTAGGGTCTTCTTTCCCTCCCACAAAGCACTCATCCAGCATAGAAAATACCATGTACAAAGGAGTTTGAGACTCATAGAGAATTTCAAATGCAGTTTATTGCAGAAATGCAAGGAAATGGAAGTTTAAGACCTCTCCGCAAAAGACAATGAACTTGCTTACGCCATATGTACAAAACCAAAACAGCACAGAGCTGGTTGCAAGATATTGAATATTAAGGAGCTGTCCAGAGCATTTGCACTCCACTCATGAAAGAAGACCTGTGTCTAACCAGCCCTCCTCTGGCTGACTTAGGAGGTGCTTTGAAATGTAATGTGTGTAGTGGTGAAGGCTGAACTGTTTCTGAGGCAAAGCACAAAGCAGAGTCATAGCCACGGACTGAGGTTGCCAATGATTTAAAAACTACTTTGGGAAGCATGGCAGAAAAGAAAGCTGGGGAGATAAGATGAACCAATATAAGTAATGGCAGCATTTTTTCTTCAGTAAGGCTGAGGCAATTGACCTTGGTCTTGCCAAACATATTTGGTAGAAATGGAGAGGAAGTGCTAACAGGATGAAGACCACCTCTTTATCTGGAGCCTCGGGAATAGCTGGAGGAAATAAACTTCACGCTGGAACTGCCACCAGAGGTCTTGGTGCCCCCAGAGCTGGATCCCCAGCCTCCCGAGGAGCCTCCGAAGCTGCCTCCGGAACTCCCGCCGCCGCCAGAACCCCTGCCGCCAGAGCTGCCGCCGCCCCCTCCAGAGCCACTCCTGTGTCCCCCACTGCTGCTGCCGCCGCCGCCGCCACCTCCTGAGCCGTAGCTGCCGCTTCCAGAGCCATAACTGCCACCTCCAGTGCCGTAGCTACCGCTGCCTGAGCCAAAACCTCGGCTGCCACCTCCACTGATGCTGATGTGGCTGGTGCTCACAGCTGCAAAGGGACAAGGAAGCTCTGTTATCTTCAACCCACAGCTCCCTTTCCAACCTAGCAAAACCTGCACAAACCCCTGAGAAATAGGCTTGTACTTACATACACTCACGTTGGGGGCACACTCTCCAGACATCCTGTAGAAGAAGAAAAAGCCAATCAATCCATCATCACCCTCCAGCTTCACAAACCTCTTCCTCAGGCTCTCTCAGCCATCCCATGGCTTCCCGTCTGCAGCTCCTCCTTGATCTGAAACCTAAACCAGTCAGTCCCCTCTGACCTCCCATCATTTTTTTCCCACCATCAGGGAGCCTCTGCATAAATTAGACAAAGTCTTGCAGCTAACATAGGTTACCTCTAAAAGCATTGACGTTAGGTCAGACGACATCTGAGCCAGCCCAGATAAAGAATAAATTGCTCCATCTCAAAGCACTTCACAGAGACACTATAGCCCACAATAAAAAAAAAAAAAGTGGGGGGCTCTGGCTCCCAAAGTGAAGCTAAGTCTTTCCTCCTTCACTATGTAGCTTTCCTTTCCCCATACACAGGATAAGCTGCAGTCACACATCTGTACCTTCAACAGCAGTAGCTTGCAATGGGAAGAAGCACATAAAAAGTGGACAAAGAGCCGATGGGTCGCTTTCTCACCTGTACTCCTCTCCTTCCAGGAGGGTCCTGTAGGTGGCAATCTCCATATCCAGGGCCAGCTTGGTGTTCATCAGCTCCTGGTAGTCACGCAGCAGGCGGGCCATGTCCTCCTTGGCCTTCTGCAGGGCGTCCTCCAGCTCATTCAGCTTGCCCTGGGCATCTTTGAGGGCATTTTCACCACGCTGCTCCGCATCGTTGATGGACTGCTGCAGCCCAGAAATCTGAGAAAGGAGAATCCAGCACATTATGCACTCTCTTATTATCTAATCCCACCTTGACCTTCTTATTTCAAATTGATCTCTCCACCCGTAAGGCCAGTACTCCACCACAAGAGCTTAGGTCATCTCATGCATTTATCTGCCTCCAGATAACATATCACCATATTGACTTCTTCAAAATCTCTTGAAGGTGATGCAGCAGCCTCTCTTGGCCATGAGTCAAGTCTCCTTCACTCCTAGACATTCTTCTAAAGGCCTACCCTGAAACCTCCTGACTGCCTTTTCTCTCACTCACCACATCTTAAGTCTCACTTTGGGTCATGGGCTATATCACTCATGACCATCACTTCTATTTCTCTACAAAGTTATTTTTACAAGTTTCCTTAAAGGGAACCCAGCATGATGGCAGAATTCTGGAAACAAATATAGTCACCAAAAGAAATAGGGATAATAAGATAACCATGGTATGGACTGTAAGATTCAAAAGTAGGAAAGTGTCCTCCAGTTAATTACCTGTGAGTCCCCTCTTCCCCATTCCATAGAGCTAAGCAGTAGAAGGAGGAAGCAAATACCTGCTTCTTGACACTGTCAATTTCAGATCTAAGTCTCTGGATCATCCGATTCAGCTCAGAAATCTCCATCTTTGAAGTTTTCAAATTATCCCCATGTTTGCCAGCAGTGACTTGGAGCTCTTCATACTAAAAATGGTGGATCAAGTCAATTAGATATGACTTGAGCCATAGTACACTATGGCTCATGCACACAAATATTAGAAAAAACATGGAATAGAAAGACAAGACATTTTAGGAAACATGGCCAAACAGCCCATTCACCTTGGTCTGGTACAGGGCCTCAGCCTCAGCCTTGCTCCTCTGGGCAATATCCTCATACTGGGCCTTGACCTCAGCAATGATGCTGTCCAGGTCCAGGCTGCGGTTGTTGTCCATGGAGAGGACAACATTGGTGTCACTGATATGAGTCTGCATCTGAGACAGCTCCTGTAAGACATATTAGTTCAGCAACACTTATAGTGAGTGTTAAAAACAAACAAACAAACAAACGCCTTAGACATGGGGCAGGGAGGAATGTCAGGAGATGGAAGATCTATCTCTATTCTTCTAGATAGTGGTGGGTTCAGGCTTTAAAGTTCTCCATTTGGTATAAGTGGTTGAAATTAGAGGACTTACCACTTGGTAAAGTGTTGTGAGAAAATCAATTTCCTGACGCAAATTGTCTACTTTGGCTTGAAGGTCCACCTTGCTCATATAAGCAGCATCCACATCCTAGGGGAACAAGAGACATCATGAAGTCATAGTCTTTCCAGGACAAGTCCCTCTCAATAACTGTGAGGAGATTTTCTAAGTAAAAAAGCTGTTTGGAGTCTATCCACACCTTTATATTGCAGATGGATCACAAGTCCCTAAATTGCCCATCCCTGGGATCACAATCACAAAGCTTGCCTGACTTGCTGAGAACTTGCCTCCCTGCTTACTGCATGAAATGCTGAGAAATCTGGAGAAGCAGGGTGCCTGAATAAGTCCAGGTCCATAATAATGTAGGGGAAATACTACTTCAGCTATTTATCAGTCCCTGGTTCTCCACATTATGACTTATTTCTGCTTAGTAATTGGAGACCCTCTTTTATTATTTATTTCAGGTCCATCCTACAGAATTTACTCACCTTCTTGATGGTCACAAATTCATTCTCTGCATTTGTCCGTTTGTTGATCTCTTCCTCATACCTGAAAGGAAATGAGAAGTGAATTCAGAGAAGGTGAGGCCTGAAGTTCTACTTTCTAGACTAAAATTGGCACGGCCTGTCATTGCTTTTCTATTACTAGCCTAGGACACCTTGACCACCCCTTTCTTCTGAGCAATAAAATCATTAAACTGTTTCCAATTTCTAAGATGAAGATTTCTGAAAATGCCAAATTGATTTGCCTATAACCTAAGACAAGCCATTGTTATGCATTGTTCATAGTCTTAGCTTGCCACTTTCTGGAAATATTTTAGAACAAAAGTCAGTAATTGCCCAGCCCGTTTTCCTTACTTGTTCCGGTAATCTTCCACCAAGTCTTGCATGTTCTTCAATTCTGAATTCATCCGAGATTGGTCACTCTTCAGTTGGTCCAATCTCTTTCTAAGATTGTTGATGTATGACTCAAAGTAGGGTTCTAAGTTGTGGGTCCTGGTGGAGGTATCCATCTGCTGCAGCAGCTCCCATTTTGTCTGCAGCACTTGGTTCTGCTGCTCCAGGAACCTCACCTAAAAACACAAGACTCATCATCCACTGGTACAGAAGTGGCACCATGGTTACCATACTGCAAGGCCCATACCTCACTTCAAAAAGAACTTCAATTCCTATTTTTCTGGCCATAATGAACAGAAAAATAGAAAGAAGACAATCAAGTTAACATCATCTTCATAACAAAACCCAACTCACTGTTAATTTAGTAAAGTTTTACTTTCCCTGTGAGTGGCAATTATAGTACTATTTCTGTTAGAACTTTAGGAGGAAACCTACACAAAAACTAAATAGCAAAGCACAAAAAAAAAATTAATGCAATTACACTTTGAAATAGATACATGACACTTAAGAGATTTGTTTTCCTTTTTTTTTTCCTAGTTTGCATTCTCTGAGCATACATACAGTTCAAAAGTATATTGGGAAAATCCAAAATTGAATTCCAAATCTATTGTGAATAACTCAAGTTGACATTATTAATGATTAAGCAAAAAGAAAAAATAATTTACGTATTTTTCTAGAGCTGATACTTGGCAATCCAAGTAAAAAAAATATCTCAACTCTGACCTGGTAACAATGTAAAATTCTCAGAGGACAGGCAAAAGATGTTTGGCACTGACTGCATATTTTCCACTACAATATCCATAGCACTCTGTTTACACTCAACTCCCTTTTTACAGTTAGAAAGACCTTCCCAGGGCTCTCATTTGCACCCTAGAAGGTTGAGTTAGCCCCATTTCTGATATGTTCATTCAACATATGTGAGTCCCAGTTCAGCTCAAGAGCTGAATGAAAAAAAAAAAATGCTTAACAAGGTGATGTCAATTAGCACATTTTTATAGACTTCAGACCTCTTTGTCCAAGAAATTTTAGTCATTAGCATCATTTACAAACATACTTTTAATATATCTACTATAAGACAATTCCACAAAATACCCTTTTAATCATCTGAACACCAAAAGTTTAGGCTCAAACTCAACTTTTGAGTCTCGGCTGTGTCAATCTCAAATGGACCAGGGGAAGCTTTCCTGATGCACTGAGTAGATAAACTCACCTTGTCAATGAAAGAGGCAAATTGGTTGTTGAGTGATTTGATCTGCTCCCTTTCTTGAGACTTTATTTTTTGGATCTCAGGGTCAATCTCCACGTTAAGGGGTTGCAGAAGGCTCTGGTTGATGGTGACTTCCTGTATGCCACCAGGGGGACAGACCGGCCCATAACCACCCCCAAAACCTCCTCCACCAAAACCACCTCCACCAAAACCCCCTTTACTTCCAAAGCCACCACCCAAACCACCACTACCAAAACCACCCCCAAAGCCACCACCACCAACACCACCACCCCCAAAGCCACCAGCATAATAACCACCACCAAAACCACTCCGTCCACCTCCTCTAGCCACACTGATGGAAATGCTTTTACTGCCACCAAGGTTGACAAGACTCCGACTTCCAAAGCCACCACCAGCACCCCCACCACATCCTCCACCTGAAAATCTCCCACCACATCCTCCACTACGGCGCACGCTGCTGCTAGTGGTCCTGCGCTGTAAGCTGACCACCCCGGCAGACCCAGAGCTGAAGCCTCCTCCACTCCGGTACCCAGACCTGGAACTAAAGTGTCGACTCATGTTGACTTAGAAAAAATAGGAGCAAAGTAGAGAAGGAAAGGAGCTAACACACCTCTACCCCAGAGGTTTCCCTTATATAAAGGGAGGGATTGGGCTTGGTCCTCAAGTCAGCGGGGTGCAGGTTTGGCTTGCCTGCAGGCATACAAGATTTTTATGAGCTCAACAATACAATAAACACTACACACCTTGCTGCCAGAATGGTTCTCAAAATTGCTGTGCATGCAAAATCATTAGTGTGGTAATCATATTATCAGACAAAAATCTCTCTTCAAGTACTTGCGACTTTGAGAAAGTAGGACCCCATATCTACCACCTGGTGCTTCTTGATAGAATTTCATAACCACTTGTCACAAAGATATGCAAGTTTTCATTCTTGCCTTGCCCTTGTAAGCTACTAAGACTCTCTCTTCTCGGGCATGGCAGTTGCAGTTCCCCAAGATTGAATCTCAGGAGCTCTTTAGACCATTTCTGAGATCAGCCCTCCAAACTCTAGAGCTCACAAAGTTTTACCTCCTGACATGAAGTCAGAACTTTAATACATGAATAATCAAAAGAAGTTATTTTTATTAAATGTTAGCTTTATAAATGCACTGTATTACTATTAGAGGAAGAGAAGCTGTCCTCAAACAGGATAGATTGGTAAGTGATCTGGAAGGACCAGAAGAGAAAGATGTATTCTTTTCAAAGTTTTCCAGTTCCTCTTTTTCCTCTAAGATAGACCAGGGCAGAAGACAAGGACACCGGCAACAGAAAACAGGTACAAACAGAAGCATGCAAATGCCACTTGAGAAAGCACATAGAGAATTGGGAGGAACAGATAGAAGCTATTTCATACATTTTGTAAAGCGAAGGGGTGAAGGTAGGACTTGACAGGTGGTTCAAGACTCATACTAGACTATTAAGAGAGATGAATGTAAATTTGGAAGGGAATCTGGAAAGCCTGATCTGAGAAGCTAAAATTATTTCTGAACAAGAGTAATGGCAATAGTAATAGTAATAGTAATAGTAATAGTAATAGTAATAAGTAATAGTAATAGTAATAATAATAATAATAATAGCTAACATATCAAAAACTGACCATGTACCAGGCATTGTTCTGAATATTTTATAGGTATTAATTTACCTACTTTTCACAACTTTGAGATAGATGTTGTTATGCTACCCATTTTTTAAATGAGGAAACTGAGGCATGGAGTTCGAATAGCCTGCCCATGTTTACCTAGGTGGTGAGTGGTGTGGATGGGATTTGAACCATGGATGCTGAGCTACAGTGTGCAAAATTCAAACTAGCATGTTGTATATGACAGTACAGCAACTAAATTCGGGATGTGCTGCCCACTCTCTGTAAAGCCAGACAGTGTAAAAAGTTGTCCCACTGCAGAGAGCTCAAAGGCAGAAGGTCCATTTTATCCCTTTGCATCCTTGGCTCCAGACAGATGCAAGTGCTTGGGAAATGTTTCTTTAACTTGCTCTTAGAGGTGCAGAGTTCATGGGGAGATTATGCTTCCATTCAGGTGCAAAATTACACAGCATGCAATGTGAAAGACCAGGAAATCCCAGGAGCCTTCCTGGAGAATAGCACTTGATCAATCTTAATGCAAAGTAGTGGCATTGAGATGTTTATTCTGAGACTTCTTAGAAGCCTGACAGCTCCCCACACTTGCATATAAACACAGAATTGAAGACTCAGTGAGGAGAAGCCAGAGCTAGCTTCAGCTAGCTCCAAGCATCTTTAAGTGGTAAATCATAGTCCTGTGTGGGTGGTCTCCACTGTGGAATACAAAATATGCAGGAGAAGGAGAGTCTGTGGAGACTATCTGATCCTATCGCCCAGCTGCTGAACCAAGACAGATAAATGTCAGCCCTCTCGAGCCACTGAAATTTGTCCCTCTTCTTCTCACAGTTTTTGCCCTACACCCTCTTTCAGAAAGTGGTCCTCACTTTTCCACTGCTCCTCTCCTTCTCTGCCATCTCCATGGCATTGTCATCTGAAACTCTCTTAACACCAACATCTTTGGGCTGCTAAACCAACCATCTCTATAGAGAATGAGTAATTCAGATCTTGTTTCTGACTAGAAACAATGGGACCTGGGATGGTCTTGGTGTGGTAATGACTATTGCCAAATCATCTTCTAGATCAGCATACTCCCTCATGAGAAATATCACTCTTCTCAATTGATTCCTTCTAGCTTTTTGGACAGGTGTGCATATATGTATGCATGTGTGTGTGTGTGTGTGCGCGCGCGCGCGCGCGCATGTGTGTATTCATTCTCTCACCTCTGCCAGCCAACAATAGATCTTTGTAGTGATGTATGCTTCTATCCTCAAACTAAGAAATTGATCAAGAGAAAAATCAGAAGTGGATGGTCAGGTAATAAATAAACAATTTACAGAGCTGCAAGACTTACTCTAGTTGCTACCATGAGGAGGAGGAGAAACAGGAACTAGAAGGAACAAGAAGGCATACATTTGCATAGTTCACCTCACCGAAAACATGCACAAACACTCCCAACAAGAGCCCTGAGAACTAAGCAGTCAAGCTGTTTTCAACCCATTTTACAAAACAGAAAACTGAGGATCAGAGAGATTAAACGACTTGCTTAAACACTCCAGCTAGAAAAAGACTCATCTGGGACTAAAACCTGAGTTTTCTGCTTTCAATCCAAGTGTTCTTCCTCCTGAACTGGAGAAGAAAAGAAGCTCAAAGACAGGCAATTGGAATTGGTTCCCATATATAGGTACACAGAGAATCACAGAAAATTCCCATCTGCAGGAACTCAGATCCTCTAACCTGCCTATCAAAAAAGTGAGATAGCAGACCAAAGGAAGTCAAAAAATGTCTTCAATTCACACAATCAATGGTCAGGAATCCTCCAATTCCTGAACCGAACTTCTATTCTCATTCCACTAGTTACTTTTGAGGCAACCCAATAGGCCTGGAAAAACCAAGCTCATCACATCCTGTGCTGTCCTCAGGACATGCAGGGTGTGGTGATATTAAAATGGGAGAAATATGTTAACCCCACACTCTTATTCTTGGCTTATTTGTGTACTCTGAATTTATAAAATAAAGGCAAAATACGTGCAAAATAAAAGCAAAGAGGCATTATCTATAGGCAACAACCATGTTCAAGGAGCTAAAAGTCATTTAAACATCACAAAAAATTAACAAAGTGGTAGTTATTAACTCTATTTTAAAGAAAAGCCATCTTAGGTTCATAAATAAGTGCCCAGTTTCCCCCAGGTGTTAACTGACAAGCCAAGCTTGTCGAACTCCAAATTCATGCCTGTCTTCCTCCTATGCACATTCTGTTGTCATCAACCTGTTCCACTATCTGCATCACTTACATCTTTCATGATCACCCTTTCACCAAGCCTTACACCTTGACTTTTTCACTTCCATGCTTTGCTGAGACTATTCAGTCCTCTTCTTTCCTTTTTCTCTGTTTCTCTCCAATCCAACTTCTACTCTTCTATTCTTTGAAAGGCCTTCCAGTTGCCTTGGTAACTCTCTTCAAAGTCTTACCTAGGTTATAACCCAGCTCTGGGCCACCTAAAGTTTCAATACCTGAGCATTTAGGCCAGAATCTGGTTTTGGTCTGTCAGGTATTGAGGGCAAATACCTACATCACTGCTCTACTAGGCAGTGAACAGGCTGTCTCCTCCAGGGAGTTTTCCTTGATTAACACCACTCAGTTGCTTTACTGGTTTCTTTTTCTAAGTTCAGTTTTGCCAGATTCAAGTACATACTTATATATCAATCAGCTCATTTTCATATGTGTGCACGTGTGTGTGTGTGTGTGTTTGTGTGTGTTTGCCAGTCCCTCAATTGCTCTGTAACGTTGTTTTTTTTTTTTTTAACACCTACAGCACCTGGTATTTCTAGGTGGTCTCCCATCCATGTGCTAACCAGGCCCAACCCTGCTTAGCTTCCGAGATCAGACGGGATCAGGCTTGTTCAGGATGGCATGGCTGTAGACGCTCTATAAGTTTTTGAAAGCAAGACAAAGTCCTCCATATCTTTGAGTGCTCTACCAGCACCCCATCTTTCCTCAGCCTTCCACATGGTCCCCTGCACTTAAGAGGTATCCCTATCAGTGATGGATAACAGAGAGCCAGTGTACCTCCAACCCCAAGTACCCACACACACCTCCAGAACTGATCAGGGAGATGAGGCTGCCACAGTCAGGCCACAGCAGGAACAAGGGCAGGTGTGGTGAGGTTTTGAGAGCTTTTTGAGGGATGGTACTGAGAAAAGAATTAAAGAAAATCATGCAATAACAAGCCACCCAGCCCTGCGGGACTCCACCAAGAACGTGGGAGAAGGAGATTTCAGAGGAGTGAGGAGAGCTGAAACCTTAGAGGCATAAAGGAGAATCACAAACAATGGGGAGGCGGGGTAAGATCTTGAAAGCTGGCAGCCAGCTGAGGAGGAAGGGAGAGGTGCAGAGCTAGGGACAGCCTATTCAGGACAGATAGCAAAGAAGGAGGCCTCCAGAAGTCACTCACTAGCAGTGCTAGAGCAGAGTAGAGGCCAGAAAGGAGAAAGCCACAGAGAAGCATATAGAAAACGGAGGTACAGGTTGTCTTACTTTGAGGTATGGCTTCATCGAGCCCAGACTCCACTCCTAACTGCAAATTTGTAGCTGTGCAACCCTAGGCAGATCATTTACCCTCTCTGAGCCTAAGTTTCCTCATCTGTAAAATAAAGACACTATCTATCGTACAGGGAAACTGAAGTGTGATACATAATAGACAGAGGAGGAGGGATTCTTTTTTACCCTCACATCCAGAGATGTTAGATCATCCAGAGATGATCTAACAATCAGGAAAAGTTTAGAACAAGCCCCTGTTTCACTAGAAACAGTGGAAAGACCCAGAGAGAAAGTTTAGTGTCTTGAAAGGAGGTCATCTTGTGGGAGAAAGCCTTAGGGGGCGCCATAAACCTGTACCAGGGAAGCTAGGGGCCCATCACATATAGGAAGGAATGCTGAGCTCACCTGAAGCAGAAGGAAGTGAAGCTAGAATGGAAACTACTCCCACTATGGAATGCCTGCTCTGTAGCTTGGGGATTATCCCCAGGGCTAATGGGACAGGTGTAGAAGCTGGGACACACACTTAGAACCCCCACAAGTCTTTGAGAACTGGTCCTGGCATATTCAGAACTGACTGTCCATGCTCAAGAACCTCCCAATATCCCAAGTTCCCAGCTCAGCCTCGTAACAGAGCATGGATCAATCCAAAGATATGCAGTTTTCTGGACTGATCAGAAAGCTGATAAAAACCAGGGCATCAGATCCAAAAAAATCATGGGGGCTACACTGAACTTGAAAAGGAACTGTCGAAGCACACAACTCATAATTGGAAGACATATCCTAGGCCAACTGGCCAATAATTGAGGATAAGATGACATTCTTGAGAGACTTCCTTAGACCAAGGACTTTCCCAGCCCAGAAAAGCACACTTTGTCCTAGGTCAGACAGAGTTGGAATTTTATTAAGCCAATGGTTGCTCTTCCTGTTCACCACATCCCTAGATCAAAATCTATATAGATGAAAAGCTGGCGGAATTAAATTTAGATTTCGAGAGTGCCCTGCCCTGCCATGCCTCTCAGAAGGAGGGGTAGCTGACTAACTTTCCCTGGGAGTCCTGATGCCTGAGTACCATGTTCCCTCCTGCTACCCCTCTGTTGACTAATAGATGGTCTCCTTCTAAATATCTGCCTTGTGGAAATAGCATTGACCAGAAGCAGGTATGGAGTGCTCCATAGTCCCTAGAAGGACCATAGAACCTTCACATACGGTCTCCCCAGCCCTCTCCCAGGGCCAATGAGAATCATGTATTTTGAGATAATGCATGTAAGAGCATTTTATATATGGTTAAGGGCTAGAGAATTAATTGCTCTTTGCTTCCAATGGGATTACTTCTTGTCTGTAACAGAATACTGTTTATCCCAGGAATTCTGCTGTCTTTTAGTGCTGGTCTCCATTACTCAGACTCAGAATATCAAGACTTCTCATTTAGATTCCAAGATCCTCCTTGATTAATGCCTCTTTCCTTGGCCTTCATTTCTCTTGCCCATGCACTGAGGAATCTCTGTTCCAATATTCCTAGAATTCAGACACATGATTTTCTCCTTCTTGATCATGACTGAGATGGTCAAGTTTTCTGAAGAGAAAAGGAAGGTCCATGTATTCTGGAACAATCCCAGTTCCTACTCAGAAGAAGGTTGGTAAAAATGACTTTCGGTTGGCCTTGACATATTTTTTCCCATAGCCAACTTGGATTCCCTAAAAACATCATACACACAGGTCTGATCCAGGGGTAATCAAATCCACACCCTTTAATAGTTTTAGTGGTGCCAGAAAATGTGGGTTCATTTTACGATCCTGACTAGAGCCCTTGGCCTTTCCATGACTTGATCCTTCTCTGGCACCTGATCTTAATCTTCCCAAATATAAAATAGAGAGGAGAATTCCTTTTTTTCCTTTTTTTCTCAGGCTTCATCATATGAATTCTTAAGGCATCAAATGTGAAGTGCTGCCCTATATACCCCAACCTATCCTTCACTTTCTCCCTCAACTTCCTGCCAAATGGTTAGCCAACCTCTGCTTGAAATGTGCTAACCCCTCGCATTGCCTCTCCCATCTCAGGACCCATAAAAGATGTTTCTTATATTGCACCAAATCTTTTGCAGTTCTCATCTGTCCATCTGGGTCATCAGCTGGGGTCATCCCCTCTTTGCTAGAGAAGCTCTTCAGATCTTGGCAGTTAGCCATTTCCTCTCCCGCAAAGACTGCTCTTCTTCTCCAGGGCCTTCCACTGACTTCATGTAGCCTGATTCACCACTACCACCATCCTGGCCTCCATCCTCTGGATGAGCTCTTATCCAGAAATGCCCTCAGAGTGTCTAACTACAGAAGAGCCAAAGCATTCTCTGTACTCTCTTCCTGGTCCCCATGCCTGTTCCCAGAAGCCACCACACCTTTTTGGCTCATGTGTTGTCACTGTCAGCTGAACACTTTAAATCATGTTTACACCTACTGCTGTTTATCCCTGTCTTCCCATCATTGTCCTCATGCTCTTGGTGTTTGATTTCAAGTGTAGAAATCGCATCAGTCTGCTTCCTCAGTACTTCCCTTCAGGCAGCCCCTCTATCTACCTTTCTATTTCCTGGACCCCCTCCCCCAACATAGGCCTGCCACCAAGACAGGTGAGGGGCTGAGAAACTTCTCAGAGAGAATGTAAGGGTGTGCCTGAGAACATGTCTTATCAATCTGAGTTGCAGTCATGTATGAGTGAATCTCATATCCAAGTTCCATCTGTACTCCTTCGGGGAATGAGAAAGTAGGTCATATCTTTTATGTGACTTCTTTACATGGACTCAGAAATATCACATAGGATGAGATGATAACTTAACTTGCTCCATTCTTAAATTTCTGCATCTATGCTTCCCTCAGGGGCATTGATGAAAGATGCCCATGCTCATGACCCCACTGGCTTAATGGACTCAGCCTCTCATCTATTCAGCTGTTTCTCCTGTGTAGCTGTCTCCTTTGACTCTTTTGAGTCTCTGAACAGAATGTTTGGAGTTCCCTTCTCTGACTCCCTGCCCAAACCTACCCCAACTCTGTTCCCCAGCGCTGCTCCACTTTCCAGCCCTCCAAGAACCTTTTGGGACTTCCCTTCCCCAGCATTGACACCTGCTGAAGGTCTCATTGCTCCTGTTGTGCTTGGTCTGCCTGTGTCCACAAGATGAGCCCTGCTCCTATCCTCAAGTTAAGAGACTCATAGGGGCACATGCTCTGATTTCTCCTCCCTCTGAATTTTTTCCTCCCCTATAGTATTTGAGTTGTCAGTGTCCTTCAGATTTAGACATGTATTCAATTACCATCACATTCCCAGTGCTTAGGGCTCCAGCTTCCACACAGTAAGAGCTAAATAAATGCCTGTCAAACAAATGCGCAACTGACTTTTGAATGATCAGTCACTTTATGGATCAGTAAGATTATGTCTGCACTGTTTTTCAAGATTGTGTATTACTCATACAATAAAATAATAATAATAAATTTACTTCCAAAATATTAATAATTTCAGAGGCCTGCAGAAACTAAAGGAGAAATATTCATCTCCTGAGCAAACAGCAGTTTGAGATCACATAAAAGTTTATTGTAGAAACACCAGAAATGTCAAGGTATCACCTTCCACCAGGAAAAGATGATGTTACAGAACTCCCCAAGGAACCTACGCTGAGCTCATCAGATGTCCCAATAGAATCATGGACTGACTCTTCATTGTCTGCCTTGCGATGCTCTCTACTCCATGACTAAACTGGGCTCTGGGTGTCCCCAGGGACAGAAGCAGGGCCAGCTGGGTGGAGTCTAAGTTGAGAATGCAACTGGCTGTGTTCTGACTGCCAGCCAGTGTCCTCCATAGAATGATTTGTTGTTTAGGGTTACCCACCTGCTGCCCCATCTAGAGTGAAATTTATTGGCAAAACTGCTGAGACCCATCAGGAAAAGATAAGGGGGTCAGAAGGATATGGAGGAGGGGACAGAAGTGACCGCCTCTATTCCACGATTCGCTTGTGGGAGGTGTTAGTAGAGGTTTGGATAATCTGCAGGCGAGAGGAGCCGCTGCTTCTGCCTCCGTACTTGCTGCTGCCTTTACTGCTGCCTCCGTAGTTCCCGCTGTTGCCGCTCCCATAACCACCTCCACTGCCCCCTCGGGAGCCCCCTCCGTAGCCCCCACCACCCCCAAGGGAGCTGCCACCACCATAGCCCCAGCTGCTGCTGCCGCTGCTGCCGCGGTAACCTCCAGAGCCTCCACCACCGCTGCCTTGCGCTCCGCTGATGGTCATCTGGTTGCTCTGCACAGCTGTGTAGGAGAGCGCAGAACAGTCAATGGTCAAAAAACCGGACGGGGGACCTGCCTGCATCCACCCTTGGGGCAGCTGCCTATATCTTTGATCACCGGCAGCATCTGACTTGCAAAAAGATATATTGGATGAAAGTATTCCAAAGTATTCTTCATGCTACTAAGAGATACCAGGACTCATTTTCATTATTGAGGTATCTTAGAGAGCTCTAAGCCATGCCAAAGTAAAGAAGAGCTAAAATCATAATTCAGTTCAACGAATTTCCCCAGGCTTTGCAGTTGTGTTTGTTCACTTGGTTCTCATTGTGTAGGACTGGAACCTAAAGTGCCCACTGCCAGTCCCCTGCTAGGCAACTCTGTTGAGCCCTCCCTCCACTCAGCACCAACCAACCCCAGCCCTGGGTTCTGCTACTTACAGATGCTCACTTGGCTCTGCAGCTCTCCTGACATCCTGTAAAACCAAAGCACACACATCAGCCAGACCTGCAGAGCCAGAAGGAAAGCAGGCAGCAGCTAGTGACATCAGGAGCAGAGATGTTCCAGGGGAAGCGAGAGCTGTCCTCAAGCCTTGTTGTACATGGGAAAGGTGAGTGCATAGGCAGAGAGGTCAGGGGGCCAGTAGGGCCAGAGGGGATTTTAAGCATTTTCTTGAAGCCTGTTAGCATTGGGGTGGTGGGGGTCACCACCCAGTTGCAATGGCTTGGGTTGGGATACAGGGATATTCTGCTTAGAGATAGGAGAATGATGACAATGACCTTGCCAAATCACACATCCTCCACTTCTGACTTAAATGTTTCTGCTTACCCTGGACTTTCAATCTTCCCCCCAAAAAAAGCTATTCTCTCCAAATAGTTCCACTGCTCCAGGGGCACAACCTGCACTTCGGCCCCAAAACACTGCCCACCTGCTCTCCTCGCCCTCTAGCAGCCTGCGGTAGGTGGCAATCTCCACGTCCAGGGACAGCTTGGCTCCCAGCAGTGCCTGGTAGTCACGCAGCAGCCGGGCCAGGTGCTCCTTGGACTGCTGCAGGGCCTCCTCCATGTCCTGCAGCTTCTGCCCTGCATCCTGGAGGGCCCGCTGTCCTCTCTCCTCTGCATCCGAAATGGCTATGTGCATCTGGTCAATCTGCTCAGGAGATGGTCATGGAGAAGAAGAATGTGGGAGGCTGTTTTAGAAGCCTTGTTAGGCAGAGCATCATGGGAGGCAATGTGTCTGGCCAGCCCACCCTGAGCACCCATCTCACTTGCTTCTTGATATTGCCAATCTCTGCCTGAAGCCTCTGGATGGTGCGGTTGAGCTCTGCAATCTCCATCTTGTTATTCTTCAGGTCGTCTCCATGTCTTCCCGCCGTCATCTGGAGCTCCTGGTACTTAGGGTCAAAGGCAGCATCACGGTCAGCCTGTTGCTTACCATGAGCCCCCCCAGTAGGGAGTGAGTCTACCTTCCCAGACACTGCTCAAAACCACTCACCCCTGGGAAACTGCCCAGAATAAGCCTCACCCACAGAGCTATAGCTGAGCTGCGACCACGCGCATGCGCACACACCTCTATCAAACCGTCAGCCCTACCTCTTTTTCCCATATCTAAGCCTTCACACTAATCCTTATCCACTCTGGGCCCCTCTCTGCCACAGACTTTTTCCACCCCACCATTTTCCAGAATGTTTTCCCTAAAAGTCAAGCCCTCATTTCCTCAGGGGCACTTGGCATTCTTCTCATTTATTTGAATCTCCTTTTCTATCTCCTCTTCTGCATCTACATGTCCCCAGCAATAGGAACTCTATATCCACAGGCCATGACTCAAGGAAACAATGGGGAGGGTTGGCTAAGGGACTCTTTGCATTCTGATGTTTTCACTGTTGGCCATCTGCCTCCCCAGTCTGACATTGAAAATCATGCCATTCAGAACATCCGCCTGCAAGACAGTGGGACAGAGGCCAGCCAGGATTGGAGCTGGCCACAGGTAATCCTTCCACAAAGCAGATCTCAAGTGCCAGGTGTTCATAATTTAGTGACTGGCTCTAACCCTTAACCATAGAGTCTTCACCCTCCAAAAATGTCCAGGTCATCATATGTTAAAGAAGTAACCAAAGTTGTGCCCAAAGCCTTAATTTTAAAGATGTTTATCTAATAAATGAGGATATAATCTTACCATGCAGTTATTAAAAATGATGTAGAATATTTAATGTCACAGAAAGGTATTCAAAGTGTCAAGTAAAAGAGAAAAGTACAAAACTATATTTTAAAAGATCTCATTCTGGAAAAATAAGAATACAAACATTATAATGGTTGAAAGCATGGGTTGCTAGACTGCACATCTGAGTTTAATTCAGTTCTGCCTGTGCCATTTACCAGCCACAAGACCATAGGGAAAGTAGGCAATCTCACACTATAATCATACGTAATAAGGATAATGAAATTATCCTTACTGTTGTAGGAGTAAATGAAATTATATATATATATATATATATATATATATATATATATATATATATATATATATATATTACAGCTAATGCATGCGTTTTCAATAAATGTTAGCTGCAAAAGAACTGGTAGAAAATATGCTAACAATAATAGTGGTGGAGGGAGATGAATGATCTTTATATGTAATTTCCAGGTTTTCTATAACAAACATGTTTTACTTTAGAAATAAGAGAAAGATGATGCAAGTCCTGGAGCTATGTTTGGCTTGAGCATCGAGTCTGGACAGGAGACAGCAGTACCCACCTTGCTCTGGTACAGTGCCTCAGCCTCCTCTTTGCTCTTCTGTGCAATCATCTCATACTGGGCCTGCACAGCATCGATGATGCTGTTCAGATCTAGAGAGCGGTTATTGTCCATGGACACGATGACGTTGGTGTCACTGATGTGGGTCTGCATCTGGGACAACTCCTGTGAAGCAAGGACCACAAGCTGACTTTTCCCACTGTCCTCCTGGGGCCTCAGTTTCCCTCTTCTGCCCCTGAAGGCTCTCCAGAGAAGCCAGAAGTCTGGGCCATGTGGGAGTCTTGGGAGAAAGTTCTTTGAATCGTTTTTGTGCACTGAGAGGCACCTAAACAAAAGGTGAAGGTACCCAGACCTAGCCTCCAGGGAGAAAGCCTGAACTCAGAGCCCTTGTAGACACCACCTGCCCATCATGCCGCTCCTGTGCCCTGTATCTCTGCCTTAGTCTTGCTTGGCCACCATCTTGAACTGGGCCCTCTGACAAGCAGACTTGCTCCTCAAAACCACAGGAGCTCTCAGAGACAGTAAAAAGGACTCTACTTGTGTAGCCACTCACACTCACTTTTGAGTCTGGACTCTACCTTTGATTAGCTGGGTAAATGAGCAAGTGATTGAATCTCTCCATGTCTCAGTTTCCTCATCTACAGAATAGAGATACCCAGGACTAAGTAAAGCTCCTAGTCCAGCATCTGGCCTGGAACAGTGCCCCCAGCATAGACATGGGTGACCATAGGATCAGGAGCAGTAAGAGCATTATCCCCTACCACTGCAGTCTTCATTTTCAGCCCCTTTAAGATCCACACTCTACTCTCCTTTGGAGTTCTCTAATAGCCCCCATCAACTTGCCAGTGCTGATGAAGATTTCTAGTTGGTTTGTCCCTGTATGTCCCAGATGTTAACTTCATTTCCCAGAAAGAAGCAGGGACAGCTTTACCTTCTCCTGTTTTGGGACTCTCCCTGCCTCTCATCTCCAGTCCCCCCTTCCCAGGAATTCTGAGCACTGGGGCTTGAGAGGATGGTTGACTGCAGGCCCATAGAGTTGAGGTGACTGAGGAGAGGAGTCCATAGTGGGCAACACTGGGTTTCAGGCCTCCCCCATCTTACAGCGCATACCTCTTGTGAGATATGAGAAAAAGCAAGAGTTTCTCATGAGAATGGAACTCACCATCTCAAATAAGTATTTCAGGAAATTGACCTCCCCAGACAGAATGTCCACTTTGGACTGCAGGTCCACTTTGCTTATATAGGCAGCATCCACATCCTGAACAGCAAGCAAAGACAGTCTGACTTTTTTGCTAGGTGTTACCTGCCACCAGCAGAGTAGGTGGACTGAGCAAATGGCACAGGCCCCCTGGGTTTATTTCCTCACCTGTAAATTTCCTCCCCTCACTCAAATAAGGGACCTGCAAACTTCAGCTTTTCTGGCTGAAAGGAAGTGTGACACCAAGCTCTTCATCTCAGTCAATCACACACAACACTCCAGGTCCCTCTCCAGGTCCCAAGGTCACATATAACTAATACTCAAAAGCTGTCTGTTAATTTAATTTCACTTTCAGGATTCTGGACAGATTGAAAACTCAAGGATTCTTAAAGATTTATATTAGGACCACTTTCAGACTTTCCCCTTCGGTGTAAGGGTACCAGCATTTGGGCAGCACACTCAACAAGCCAGCCCCCAAGGTCACCCTGTCTATTCCTCAGTCACACAGCATCCTACAGGAATTCCTCACCCTGCTCAGCCTCCTGGGCTCACGGTCCCCCTTGGGACACCTCCATCCCTCACCTTCTTCAGGATGACAAAGTCATTCTCATTGTTGGTCCTTCGGTTGATTTCTTCCTCATATCTGTGGGAGGAGGTAAGAAACACAGACAGGCTGCAGGGGCTGACCTTGGCTCCTTGAGATTTTTCCTTGCAGTGAGAGGCTTAGAATTCCTTAAGTTTTTACTGCCCTGGACTCGGCTGCTCCCTCCAGGGCCTGCTGCTCTCACTGACAAGCTGCTGGAGCCAGCTCCTGGTTCTTCAGGTAAACAAAGGGGACAACAACCCAATGTAGAAAACCCAAAACCCTATAGAATTTTTTTTTAATTGAGATCTTAAAGTAACCACTTTTGCTATACATTTTTTAAAGGGAAAAAAAATGTACCTATGATTCTGCCCCCCAACAATTTTACTTCTCCCTTATTGACCCACACACACATGACCTTGTACCAGTCCAATGCAGTAAGCATGTCAAGGTAATGTTAAGAGAAGCACCCTGCACCCACAGCATGGGGAGGGAGAGGCCGCTCCATTGTCTGCAAGATGCAGGAGCAGCTGATCTAGAATTAGACAAATCCTGTCACTCATATAATTTTCATTAGTAATAGTTAGTGTTTACTAAGTGCTTATTATGTGCAGACATAGCCTAAGAACTTATTAAGAATAATTTCATTTAACCCAAGGGGTCTCAAAGTGTGATCCCCAGTCCCCCAGCATCAGCATCACTCGGAAACATTAGAAACACAAACACTCCAGACCTATCCCAGACCTATCCGAGCAATCTGATTTTAACAAGCTGATGTACACTAAAATTTAAGAGCCATGGATCTATTCCTTGCAACAGTCCAACAAGGAGGATACTTACTATCCCCACTTTACTAATGTGAAAACTAAACGCTTAGACAGATGAATTTGTAGGCAGCCAGAAAGTAGCAAAGCCCACATTGGAACTGAGGCTTATCTGGTGCCAACATCCATAAAGCTAGTCTGCCCCTCCCCATGCAATACAATTAATGGCTGACTGGCAATACCATCCTACCAGAGCTACCACATGCAAAATGGTGCTCCCCAGAGTTGTGCAGTTCAAAGCCTGCATGGCTGAGCCTGGTGGGCCTGCTCCTACCCCTTACACATTAAACTCAGCAGAACATCTTACCCCGTGAATCAGTTCCCTGCCATGCTTCTCCCTGAGCCCTTTGCCCCGCCTGGAGCCTCACTTGTTCTTGTAGTCCTCCACCGCATCCTGCGCACTCAGGATCTCCATGTTCTGGTGCATCTGCTCTGCGTTGAGAAACTCCAGCTGCCTCCTCAGCTCGCTGATGTAGTTCTCAAAGATTGGCTCCAGGTTGTTGGTCCAAGTCAATGTGTTTATCTGCTGCAGCAGTTCCCATTTTGTTTGTAGCACCTGGTTCTGCTGCTCCAGGAATCGCACCTAAGAGTAAGAGAACTACAAGTTAACCACAGGCAATGGTCTGAGGAGCAGCTCCACCAGGAGGAGCATGGGCAGCCCCACAGCATATCCAGAACTCAGAGAATCAGGAGGGCCCCTGTAAGGTCAGAGAGCATCCCTTTCTCTAGGCCCAGGACACACACAAGAGCGCAGTGTGGTACCTGAGAGTTGACAAATAACTGTAAGATCAACTGGCTTAAAATTAATATTAAGGTAATTCTGGTTTTGAAGGTAAATCCCTCCAACTGAAATTGTTTCCTTTAGCTCCTTGCATTTACATCACAGAGTTGTTACCCTTGCACTCAGTTTATCCATATCAACATAAGGAAATGGTGATCAGAGCATCTGAAGCACTGATACATCCAAGGCTCATTTCTCTGTGTGGTTTAAATGCTTTATGTCAGGGGTCCCCAAGCCCTGGGCCATGTACCAGTACTGGTCCATGGCCTTTTTAGGAACTTTGCCACACAGCAGAAGGTGAGCAGCGGGCAAGCAAGTGAAGCTTCATCTGTATTTGCAGCCACTCCCCAGCAGTAGCATCACCACCTCAGCTCCACTTCAGATGATCAGGTATTAGATTCTCATAGGAGCATGGGTCCCTGGTGCCAAAAAGGTTGAGGACCACTGATTTATGTGACTGAGGAAGAAGGAAATAAGAAGAGGAAAGGAACAATTTGGCTTAGAATATTAAACTGATTTCTGAGCAAACTTGCCTGGGTATCCTCACCCTGCAGGCCCAATTGTCTTTGCTGTTCACCAGAAATTTTTTCAGGAAGGTCACCTCACTTAAATGCTCTTATAACTCAGACCAAATTTTAAAAGTAAATGTTCTCATTTTTTTTTCATGTTGCATAATGCACTAGTGTTCAGGAACTACCCAGGTTGCTATTTCTTTCATTAGCAAAGAGAATAGAAAGTAGATATTCTCACCACCTCTTCCTCAAAACTGTGGACACAAAAGTCAGGCACCTGTGTTCAGCTAGTGTTCAGGAACTACCCAGGTTGCTATTTCTTTCATTAGCAAAGAGAATAGAAAGTAGATATTCTCACCACCTCTTCCTCAAAACTGTGGACACAAAAGTCAGGCACCAGGTCCAGGGAGCTTGCTGGCTGTGCGGATCAAGTGTGTGGACCATTCTTTGCATGATAATGATTAACCCTCACCTTTCCTCTGCTGGCTGCCCCAACCCCCATGTCTTAAGGGAAGATCATGGATGTCTCTATGCTTTGCTAAGGTGTGTACACACACATCCTCCAGAGTCAGTCTAGGACCTGCATATGGGGCAAACCCACGGTTTGTGATGCAGATGAGAACCCTGAAGATACCCCACTACAATATGGCACCTCTAAAGAGGGCACCCAGAATCCCCAGCCCTGAGACAGCCCATCTGATGGTCCAGCCTTTGTTAACTCATTTTGAATCTGACCCTAGGCTGGAAAATGTGCACAGAGAACACTATTTCTTGTGGCTCATTTTGTTTGACTTACCAAAGCAAGAGATAAGCCAACAGCTCTCACAGGTTTGTCAACACAGTTCCTAACACCCCAGTGAGCAATTCCTGCCACCTGGCCTATTTTTACTCTGGTGGCACTCCCAGGGAGTGGAGAAATCGATTGAATTCTCATTCACAGCTCTGTACTCTGTGTTGTGGAGACCAAAGAAAGAATCTTCTGGTCTCATAGGGAACCCCCACATCAAACAATGAGGGGGCAGTCGGACAACTCTGGGTGCTTTGGGCTTAGGCAGAGTCCCTCCTCCAACCTCCTGGCCCAGTGAAAGAGGCTGGCTTCAGGGAACACCAGGCAATTTTAATGGGATTTAACCACTAGAAAAATCACTGAAAGCCATTGTGATTTTTCTCCAGGCCCTCCAAAATACTCCTCGGCTGTGTTTCTCATCAGCAATACTTAGGGGAAACTTAGCTAACACAGATAAAACTTTGCATTATGCTGAGCTAAACTTCTTACTGGAACAAGCACACCCCAGTCGGCCTCTCATGCTCTTCTCCCTTCTGCTCACAGTGTTTCAGCCACAGAGACTTCCTGGTCTCTTCCAGCAGCCCAGATCTCTCCTTTACATCTTTTAGATCTCAACTAAAGTGACATTCTCCTGGGGTCTTCCCTTCATCAGCCCTTGTTCTTTCCCCTTGTGGCACCTATTGTAATTTGTATGAGCCCCAGGGAGGCAAACTCATGTCTGCTTTGTTCTCCAGCAGACACAAGGTGTTGAGACCCATGGACACACAGAGCCTAACACTGAGAAGACAGTTCATGAGTATTACAAACCAATGAAATGCTAAGGGCTTTGGAATTGCCTGCTAGTGTAGACTATCCAGGCTACTCACTACCCTAGCATAGTGGATTCTAGGTCAGCTGAACAAAGTAGGCCAGTGTCCACACTGGAAGGGCTGGATTCCCCTACTTCCTGAAATCCTTTTCTCTTGTCATTGGTTCTAAAAAGGACTTTTTCCTGCTCTCTGAGGGTCAAGGCTGACACTTGAAGGGCAGACTCAATATTTCATTCAACAAAGATTTATTGAGCAATTATATGTCAGGAACTATTCTGAATGAGATTCATTAATAGACAAAGCAGACAAACCTCTGCTCTTCAGGACCATGTTTAGACTTCTGGAAGATACAAGAATGCAATAGTATGCTGGTAAACAAGAGGAGAGCAGGTGAAGAGGCTGGGAGGGAGAGCAAGGCCACTACAAACAGTGATTTTATACCCTGGGAATCTAAATTCCATCTCTCACTCTGTTTACTAAACCTCAAGGCTTAAGAGTTGTTCCATCCAGTGGTGGCAATGTTACCTAGTTCTCACAAATGCAAGCCAGAGGTTAGCAGCAGCTGTGGGTTGGAGGGCCAGATCATACAGGGCCTTATAGGATCTTAGCTTTTATTCTAAATGAGATAAGAAGCCAATGAATATTCAAATGGAAGAGCAATGTGATATTTTTAAAGGATGGCTCTTGTGTGGTGCTAGGAATAAGCTGAATGGGGTTAAGGGTAAAAGCAAGAGGACCAGATAAGAAACTAGGGTCAGAAGTCACTGCAATAGGCTTCTCCCTTCCAACCAGGCCAGAACCCTCCTGCATAAAAATTCTCTCCTCATGGTCACCACAAGCCATGCCCTTTCACTGCAAGCCATCCCACAGTCCCATGCCACAAAAGTGAATAGATGCCCTATTAAAGGCAGGAACCACAATCAAATAAGAGTCTCAGGAGATCAGCTGCCAGCAGTCTGTAGCCATTTCACTGACCCCCGCCCCCTCCAGCCCATTCTTGTCTCGCTCTTTCAGTCCTCTCTCCTTCACCTATCACCTCCTTGCTCCAGTCAAGACCTCCCAGTCTCTGCCTATGCCTGAGGTGGTTGATATTCAGCTAAATTTCCCATCCAAGATGATCAGAATTAGCCAGAAGCACTTAAGCTCTGTTGAACTCCTTTTTGGCTATCTCTGGGCCTCGACTATTTTACCCTCCCTACTGCAGCTAACACACTCTGTCCTATCCCCAGCATCTGCCCAGATATCAGAGGTCCGATTCACGGCCCAGTGCTAGACTTTGGCCATTGGCTACACTGCGGTCAACCACAGGCCACTCAAGATCTGACCTCAACACAGAACTCCTATGGGAACTGAGGGAAAGTCATTGAGCATCCAGGGGCCTTTGTGCCAAGGGTGCTTCCTACTACAACCCTAAGGGCAAAAAACCTTCTGGGGATCCTACAGTAGCTGCCTTGCCTCCACCTCTGGACAAAAGGAAATGCTGGAGGAAAGTGTTTACCATAGGTATTCCACTAGCCTCTGCTCAGTGTTTTGTCCTGGACCAGATCTAACCTGACATTTAATCAGGAAACTAGGGAGAGAGGCTTCAATGGCTTCATCTGGCCCATTCTTGGTGCTTACCAAGCTAAAATGAGGAACTCAGTCAGATCCTACTTAGTATGCTGTTGACTTTAGCCCCTAGAGGTATGTACCAGGGCATTCACCTAGGCTCTGCTAAGGGTCCTTGAGGGTAGGTAGGACCTGTGTCACCTCTGTGGCATAGCATCTGGCATATAGTAGATGCTTAGTTAATGTTTGTGGGATGGATGAATGGAAAGTGAACAATGATGAATGAGAATGAGGTTACTACACCATGTATTTTGTCTGTTGAGTATTTTCATACCTTTTATCTGCTTTCCTGCCAAAAGGAAAATATAGAGATAAATTCCCTCATTAAGTCGAAATGAGGCCTAAATAAGGTAAATTCTTCCTTAAAGCCCCAGGACACATGTATCTGGAAGTGACTGTCGCCACCAAACTGAAACAGCACAATGTGGTTAGAGGTAGCAGGACAATAAGGCCCTCTCAGTCATTTGGTCAGGGACCAGAGACTCCGCCTGCCCCTGAGACACTTACCTTGTCAATGAAAGAAGCAAACTTGTTGTTGAGAACCATGATCTGCTCCCGCTCCTGGGTCTTGACCCTCTGAATTTCAGGGTCCACTTCCAGGTGAAGTGGCTGTAGGAGGCTCTGGTTAATGGTCACCTCCCGGATGCCCCCCAGGGGACAAGAAGGACCAAAGCCCCCAAGCCCAAAATTGCTGCCCCCAAACCCAATACCCCCAAAACTACCTCCCCCATAGCCACCACCTCCAAAGCTACCAACCCCAAAGGCGCCACCTACAAAGCTGCCACCTCGAGAGCCGCCGCCCCCAAAACCACCAAAAGTGCTACCTCCAAAACCACCACCTCCAGAGCCACCAGCACCACCTCCAAAGTTTCTGCCCCCTCCAAATCCCACTCCTGCTCCCCCACCTTGGCGGAAACCACTGGAGCTTCTCTCCACTAAGCTAACAGAGATGCTTTTACTGCCACCCAGATTGAAGAGACTCCGAGAGCCAAACCCCCTCACATGGCTTCCATACCCACCACCGCCACACCTCCCTCGGGCCTGACACACTCCCGGACTCCCACCACCAGAGCCTGCAGAAGAGCCAAGGCTGTAAACCCGCCTGCTCCTTGAGCTAAACGCCGACCGAGAGCTAAACTGGCGGCTCATGGTTGCTGGAGCATCCAGGCAAGCAGACACCAGAAAGGCCCCAGCTGAAAGGAGGCAGATACAGACAGGGGTGGGAAGGAGCGATGACTCCTTTGCAAGAGATCTGGCTCAGTTCCTATATATATATACATGCATTCACTGGGCGGGGCACCTTCTGAATCCTGGGAGGAGAGTATTTATGTTTAGTTTGTCTGCCAGCAACATCTGTTAAAACATCATACCTGTGAGTTGCCGAAATTGCACTGTAGACAAACTTCCCCAACTTGATCATTTATCATTCATCTCTTGCCATTCAGAGATGAGAATGCAATAATCTCTCAAGATCAAGTTGCTGAAAACTCCTCTACAAGTTTCCCCAAAATCATTTGTTAATATCTTCCTAAGAAACTCCACCATTGAGTTGTTTATTTTGGGGGTGCGCCTAGAAGACTAGGATAATGCTAAGGGTTGTCTAGCTGCCTCAGGGCCAAAGTGGAGACACAGGTAGAGACATTTGCTGCCACAGAATTATGGTGAGGAGAAAGTTTTATTCTGACCTCCACACTCCATGATTCTGCTTCCCACTGTTATCATGACCATGCACAGCCCAAATTTTAATCATATAAAGACACAATACTGTGGTCAATAGATGCAAGTGGAAGCCAGGGGACTGTGCCCAAGACTGCCCACATTTTGCTGGGTACATCATTGCTTCTCTACACAACTCAGACTGCTCAGATACAAAGCAGATGAGGACCTGTAACACTGAGGGTCTGCAGTTGTAGATTCACCTAGCATCTACCAAGACTTAACATTGTCTTCTAGACCAAAAGACAAACTATCCCAAAACCTCTCTTTTTCTTTTCATTGCCAATCTATTATAGACCAATGTTTTTGCAAAATAGAATAAAAATTAATTACCCTTAACAGGAGATTTTCTTTTTAATATACAAAATATAGGCCATGATTTTCTATTTTAGATTCAACAGACATAAAATTGTTTTCGTAAAAGGGAAAAAAAATTCTTTTAATTAAGTTCTTAAACGCTTGTCCTTGAATTCAGCGTTTATCTCCTCTCAAACCAGTAACAAAGTGCCCTGGACCAGCGCTGTTGTGTGGGGCCATGTTCTGGGAAATATCCCAGACAGCAAGCAGGAGGCAAAAACTCACTCAACAAATATCAGTGTTGACCAGCAAAAATGTGCACTTGCCCTCTGGGCTCAAATACATGCTAGCTATCATTCAAAATTTGATGATGATGATGACGATGATGATAATGATTAGGGGAAACTTAGGTGTCCACACCCAGAAATATGGCTAAATGATGGCTTGCCCCCGGGATACAGTTATTTTAAATGATCATCATAGAGACCATGTAGCAGCATTGGAAACACTAGTGATACAATGTTAAATGAAGTTAGCTAAATAAACAATGGAGACTGTGCTATGGACTCATAAAAATTAAGAATGCAGAGATTATAGAAGGATTTTTTTCCTAATATTTTAAATGTCTTTTTCCTTTGTATTTTGCAATAAGTAAATAGTTTTGCAAAAGTTGAGACTGAAGTCACAGCTGCTAACAGCTACAGAGGTGGGGAAAGGTGGGTAGTGGGAAAGAACAGGAGAGGTGTCAGAGAGCAGTGGTGAAGAGAAAGCATCCTAGAACTGGGAGGAAATCTGTGGGCAGCTTCAAACCTCCACACCTTCATACCTGCTCCGTAACTGTTTAGTGGACCGTCTCCAGGAGACACTATGAGATAAAAGAGAGAGTAAGCCTGAAATTTATTGTCACAAGAGCTGGTTTCAGCTCCCAGCCCTGCTTCTACTGGCCTGCGATCTTAGGCAAGTTGCCTACTCTAGAGTCTCAGATAATTTTTAAAAATCAGAGTATCTATTTCTCAAGAAGTCAATGCTTTAAGGCATGTGAAAAAGCACACAACACTATAATACACTAAATAAGCATAAATATAGCTACTCTCGTATTCTGGTAGATGACTGTTCCACATTGCCTGGACTTTCAGTGCTCAAATCAGGATAGTCCTGGGCAAATCAGGACAGTTGCCACCCAAGTCCTGGCACCTCAGGTCTCCACACTCCTAATCTTGACCCTAACTCCCGCAGAGAGCTTCTAGTAGGAGAGGGAAGCCACCAGGCACAGGAGACAGAAGGAGAAAACCAGTAGAACTAGAAGAAAGGCAAAGGAAGTGGAGCTAGGAATTGGGATGGGTCCCTGTGAAAGAGTTGCCTGAAGGCAAGGATTCCGAGTCCTGTAGAGGCACAGAGAAGAGGCAGAAAATATTGGAAGGTATCTGGAGAAGGGAAGGTGGGTCCCAGGCAGGAAGCCGTAGTGGTGTGGTGAAAGATCCTTAGATCCTTTGAACACCTGGCTTTGAATCCTGGTTCTGCCCCTTCCAGCCTGGATGAGCATTTAACTCCCTGAGCCTCAGTTTCCTGGCCTGTAAAATAAGAATAAAATACCAGCTTCACCGGGAAACTATGATGAGTAGCTGAAATCGAATATGGAAGAGTAAGTTGGAAACTCCAAAAGAGGCAGACAAGTGGAGTTCCCTCCCCGCCACTCCCCGCAGCCTTCCCTGAAGACTCCAGGCCACTGGAGCTCATCTCTCTCTCACATGCAGCCAGGCTTTTTGCTTCATTCACTTTCAACCACTGTCATGAAGAATGCACATAATTAACCCCTTTACAAATGTCTCTACTGCCAACTAAATAAACAGGATGTTCACTCAGCTTATATTTACCTTCATGCTGAATGTGGGGAATTATTAAATTGTGATCAAAGAGGAAGCCCCATGCAGCAGAATTTAGAAAGACCTCTTTGGTCTCTGGCCATGACCAGCTGCCACCATCCAATACCAATACTTCAGTCCATCTCCTGTCGGCTATGTGGTCCCTGGGAGGCTGCTGTCACTCCCTAAAGGCTGAGGGTGTGATGTCCAGCAAATATTACTAACTTATCCTTTGATGTAAGGTGGCATTTATTCTCTACTCCCTCAAAACAAGAGAAAATTAGCTTAAAGTAAGGCATGAGAGGTTTTACTTGTCCTAAAGGGATACTAAACCCCAGCTTAATATTAGATGGTAGATGAAGTTTTTAGGACAAATTGCTATTTCTAAAGGAAACCCCTCCACTGGTTTCTAAACTCACTACATGTTGGAGTCATTTGGACAGCTTCAAAAGCACTGGTGCCAGGGCCCACCCTTAGAGACTGGATTTCAGTGGTTTGGGGTAAAATCTGGGCTTTTGAATTTTTAAAAGAACCGAAGTGGTTTTAATAAGCAGACAAATTTGGACACCACTGGCCTGGAAGAAAAAGAACGACAAATAAAATGGCCTCTGGAGATTCCATTCAGTCTGAGAACAAAACATAATATAATAATGGTCATAATAATAATAGCTAATCTCTTATCAAGTGCTTTCAGTGGTCCATACATTGTGCTAGATCTATAACATGGATAGTTTCATTAAATCTAAAAACCACAATCTTATAGATGGTGGAAAAGAGACTTGGAGAAATAAAGTAACTAGTTCAAGAACACACAGATGAAAGTGAAGGAATGGAGATTTGAACCCAGATACTCCCACTCCAGAACCCATATGTATTGCAGAAGAGGTGGGGTCTTTGGAGAGAAAGCTCCCCACCTGCTCTCCTTAAAAGGAAAGGGAAAGTCAGTTGAGGACTCCAGCTTGCCCTGCTTATCTCCCAGGCTGCCAAGAGGGTGAGGCCCCAGGCAGTTATCAGCCACCAGATCACAGTTTCAGGCAGTGGTGGAAGGCAGGGTTTAAAACGAACAGCTGGTGTGACTGGCAGGGGCAGCCCCTTCAGGCTTGCTCCCCATCTCACACGGCATCTCTCAGGTCTGGAGGTGGATATCCTCTGGAGGTGGTGCAGATCTGGGGGCCTTTAATCTCTTTGAAATGGGAAATTTTGGACCCATGGGCAGCAGAGGAAGGCAGTGATGTGACAAGGGTCAGTAAGAGCAGCCTCCAAGAACTGAAGCAAAGCTCATAGCCCTGGCTTTCCACACCTTCAACCACTATTCTCCCTGCATAAGAGTGTCAGATCTGGACAGGTGACAGAAACTATCAGCCAGATTGGAAAGGACTTGGTCAAAGTTACAGGGGAAACTTGTTGGTACAGCTAGAACTAGTTAGGTAATATCCTTTCCAATCTAAAAAAGGGGGAACGTGGTATAAGGAATCCCAGCAGCCTCTGTGCTCCTGCAACCAGGCTGAGGTGGGTGTATGGGGAGCATCCCCTCCAGTCTGTAACAGGCCATGCCTACAGGGTGGGAAGATGGTGCTGGGAACATAGAAACACCTTTGATAAATACATGTTCTGATGTCTGGGATAGGTTCGGTGTTTGAAACAACAACTAAGCCTTCAAACTCCTTCTCAGGCCCCAAACCAGCCAGGCCCCCACCTCAAATATCCTTTGACTAGAATCCCAAGGCCCACCTGGAAACTAAGGATCAGTGTCTTTCTTTCTCATTAAACCCAACAGATGCTCTTGAGCCAGGCCTTGCAAGGTCTCTGAGCAGCCCTTAACATTCTCATGGCCAACGATAATATTGTCCAGGGATAACATTGTTCCTGGCATATTAAGCTCTTCTATCCAACATGCTATAAGTCATGACTATTCTTACAACCCTTTACAAGGCTGGCAACTCTCACTTGTCTCTGAGGCCCAAAGAAAAATAAGGTTACAGGTTAGACTTGGATTAAATTCCAAGAAAAACTGCAAGGCCCCAACAGCAGACAAGGGTCATCTAGGCAGAAGGTGCTTCTCTATTTTGGATCAAAAAGGGAGACTGAACAGACTCAAGGTTACAGGACTAGTTAGTGGTGGGGTGGGGACCAGAATCCCAAGTCCATGGGGGAATATGAGACCTGTGGGAAATTCTCAGGTAATGTCTCACCTTGCCCATGGTAGGAGAGTTTCAAGTGCTATACAAATATAAGGAATTAACAATTTATTAATTTTCCTTCCATTTGAATATTTGGTAGATTCCTGAAATGTTGGCCATAAATGGTAAAGACACTTTATTAAATTTTTACAATGTGCAAGGAGTTGAATAGATGACATCATTCATCTCACACAACCTTATTTAACTGATGTGGTAGAGGGTAGGTGTAGTGAGAGGCATTGAGCAGCTTGCTGACAGTCACATAACATTAAGTGGCAGGTCCAGATCACACCCAGGGCTGCCTGGTTCCAAGGCCTGAGAACTTCCCACTGTGCTGTATCACTTTCTGCTTTCTGAGGCAGTTAGGGAGGCTTTGGAGTTAGGCAGCTAGAGTTTAAATCCTGGCTCTGCCATTTATTAGTCATATGACCTTAGATAAGTTCATGAATCTCTCTGTGCCTCAATTTCCTCATTTGTAAAGTGGAGATAATAACAATGCCAAGCTCTGTGAAGATTAAATGTACAAAAAGCTATTGAAGGAATGCCAGGCAAATCACATGAGAGCATCAGTTTTAGCAATTATTGTACTGCTACACAACATACACCAATTTCTGTTGACCCAGATATATTTTCAACCCAGCTTCCCTTAAAAATTCAGAAAATTACTGCAAGCAAGAAAGTATGGCCTTGTGACATATTGTAAATCATACAAAAGATATAGAAAAGCTTTTCTTCGATCATCTATGTCAAGGAACGTGGCAATGTCTTAATAAGTTTGAGACAAGTCAAAAGCGTCTCTTCTGTCATTAGGTTAAAGGTACATCTCTCCACACTGCATTTACCACCTTGGGGGGATGTGTGGACAACAGCAGGTTTGCTTTTGAGAGCCAAGGCTATAGGCTTGTAGTTTGGGCTGCAGTGGACAGTCCCCAGACTTCCCCAGACTCTTTCTAAATCAGACTATTCCCAGGAAGCTATTCACTCTAGAGTCATTCACTCTTTGACACATTCTGTGTCAAAGCTGAACATTCTGTGTCAAAGTTGGTGTTTGAAACAACTAAGCCTTCAGTTACATATTGTGCTTAGTTAGGAGGTAAGCATTTGGCTCTCTCAAAACTGCGTGTTTAATTAGCTAAGGGTTTCTGTGATCACCAAAATGTGTGTCCTTTCTGTTTATCTGACAACCTTTGTCAGTCCTTTATGCTAATGAGGATCATGCTTTATAAAGAAGGTACTTATGCTCATATTCATATATTTGTTGGCCTTTTACTTTGCTTCCCCCACCTGTAGGCCCCTTGTTTGAGAGGGTTCTCCCTGGCCATGCACTGAACCCATGTTCTATCCAAGTACTCCAAGGCTCTGCCTTGATTTTGTGCTGTGTCTAGAATAGGGTGGAGGTGACCTATCATGGAACCATTCTTAGTTGTCAGTTTTTATAACTCTTCATATTTGAAGACATCATCTCACATGGTATCAAACATGTTAAAATATATCCTTGGCATATGTCATTTCTTGCTAATAAATCATTAGAATTTTTATAATTGCTTTTGAAAATATTTGTCTATCAGCAACTCATTTGATTATGGTTAACTGTAATTAATGGACAATTTCAGACATATTTGAAATTACTGAAAAGCAAGAAAACCTAACCTACAACATTTTAAAAATGTAATGAGATTTTTGTGAATTGCAAATCTTATCAATTAAGGAAGTTGAGCTATTTCACCCACAGTGTGGGTGGATGAAAAGACCCTGACCCTCCCATCTGGGAACGCTCAGAACCCTCTCCCTAGGGTATCCTCCAGGCTCAGGCCAGAGTTTTGTGTGTGAAAAGAACTGCAGGGATCCACTGACAGTGGAGATCAGCCCCAATGACCTTGGAATCCAGACTGAAAATTCCACAGCTATGTCTGAAACACAATGCAATTTATTGAAGATACAGAACAGAGAATTCTCTTCTTGGAGCCAAGAAGGAACAAGTACTGCTCCCAGGAAATGAAAGCACCAGTAGGAAGTGGAGGCCAGGGGCCCAAGGAGGCTACAAGGATGCCTGCTGGGCTAGCTGGGGCTTTCCCATGAAGCAGTGGAACATGTGGCTGGGATGGTGACACCTAAAGACAGGGACAGTGACAGAGGCAAACTCCTGTGGCCTGACTTTGTCGGGGTAGATGGTTTTTCAGCCTAATCATCCCTCCCAGGAAATTCTGGGATGAGGTTGTGAGCCCCGAGCCATGGTGCTGCTGCCGCCTCCACTGAAGGTGAACGAGCCCCCAGAGCTGGAGAAGCCCACGTGCACCGCGGAGCTCCCTCCCCAGGCCCAGCCAGAGTTCAGGACCTCACAAACCGCCCTGCCGGTGGGGACCAGGATGCTCTGGTCCCGGCTGCCCAGGCCTCCCCAGCCCCCAGCTCCTCCTCCCAGGGCGGTACCAGTTGCCGCTGGTACCGCTGCCGCCCCGCCGCCGCCGCCGCCACCGCCACCGCTGCTGATGTTGTGGACCATTTCTGCAAAGAGCATTTGGGATCAAGGAGCCTTTGGGAGGTCCTCGGGCTATTCTCACTCCGCAGCCCACAGCCCCAGAGCCACCGGCCTCTGCCCTCCATTCCTGCCCAGTACTGACCACTTAGACTACGCGGAGGGTGAAAAGGGCAGGCCTCAAGACGAGGGGGCGGGGGGTTCCAGAGCCACTGGATTACCCAGCTAACAGTTCTTTCCAGCCTGTAGATAGGGTGATCTCACACCAGCTCTGGCCCACCTTTCTAGAAGCATTATTCAAAGACGCACAGTTCATTCCCAAAGAAGGAACCTGGGACTCACCGATGCTCACGGAACTCTGGTACTCGCCAAACATCCTGGCAGAAAAACAGACCTCAGTGTTAGTGATCTGCCCCAGGTCCTCCCTTCCCTAAAAGCACCTTGCTTAAGTCAACAGCAGTGAAAGACTTGGTTCCCCAACTCCTTCCTAATTGAGGTTGACAACAAGAAATACACTAGATAAGTGCACAAAGCAATCATGGCATACATTCCTCTTTCTTTCAGGCAGGATTGGACTTAAATGACTACTCTTTCCACTAACATTTTCCCAGAGAGTAACAGATTAGAGGATCATTCTTAGGCCAACCTATCCTCTCCCCGCTCCTCAGGATTCTCTTCATTCAATAAATAGTATCTGAACCCACATGGGCCAGAGCCAAGTGCCAGCCTACAGGAAATAACTTTTTAGAAATCTACAATTAAGGCAGTAATACAGAAATGACCTAGAAATAATATTTATGCCTATGACTCCTCTTTGGGGACATGTGTTTTACAGCTAAAATATGAGACATGAAGGGTAGGGAAAACTATCCAAGATAAAGTTCTAGTGAAGTCAATAGGCACTGAAAACAGCTTTCTTGGACATCTGACAGCATCTCACAGCCCTTTGGAAACTGGGTCAGTAAAGGGCTACCACGCATGCTCACACACAGTACCTGGCCACAGGCTCAGGCAAGAAAGCTTCCAGGTCTCGAGTCTCCTGCGAACCAAAGGGACTCCCACTAACCTACACTCCTCGGCCTCCAGAAGGGTCCAGTAAGTGGCGATCTCTATGTCCAGGGCCAGCTTGACATTCATCAGCTCTTGGTACTGACGTAGCAGCTGGGCCAGGTCTTCCTTGGCCTGCTGCAGGGCCTCCTTGAGATCCTGAAGGTTGGTATTGGCATCCTTGAGGGCTACTTCACTGCACTGCTCTGCATCAGCGATGGCTTTCTACAGGTTGGCATTCTGGGTATGGGGGTTAGGATTTCAATTTAGATTTAAGTGACATTCACTGAGGCTTACCCGGTGCCTGGCACATGTACACAGGTCATCTCACATTGGCAAATGAGGAAACTACAGCCCACGGAGGCCTCCATCAAGGACCTAGCACATCAAGGAGTAAGATTAGCAAGATCTGCCCTCAAGGAACTCACCCAGCTACCTTTTTCCTTTTTATGGTAAGAGACAGCATCTTCTGAAAACCTCCCTTCTCCAGGACATCTTCCTGAATTATCAGAGAAACTTTCTCCTTGCCCTAGCCCATCTAGATGTGTGCTTCCCTGGCTACTTTTCCAGTTCAATCTTGACACAATTAGCTTTCTTGACTTCCCTAATCATGTCTGTACTCAGTATTTCTGGCCCATCACCCTTCAGTCTCCAGGGAGGTAGGCAAGACCTGGGTCCACATGACAACCTTTGTTCAGCACCTAGACCAGAACTGTATCTAATCAATCTTAGCGTGCATGAGTCTGCAGCATCTTTTCATTGTGATAAGTATCAAGCCCTGAGGTTTACGGTGACAGCATAAGCCAGTGGTCTTAGACACATGCTCCTCCCCCTCTTTCCCACCTGCTTCTTGATGCTCTTGATCTCAGCCCACAGCCTCTCAATCATCCCGTTGAGCTCTGAGATCTCACTCTTGATGCTCTTCGGGTCATCCCCGTGTCTGCCAGCTGTGGTCTCCAGCTCTCCCAACAGTGTCCAAGAGTCACACTTTCAGAAAGCCAGCAGGGGCCTTACAGGTCCTGATTCTAACCCCTTTGTGTCCCAAAGAGGAAAACCAAAACACAAACATGTGACTTGTACAAGGTTACCTCGCTGGAAAAACTAGGTGGTCTCTCTCCCCTGCATCAGAGACCTGTCATCTAGCAAATTATTGTTGTTTGTTGAGCAGTCATTTTGCACCAGGCCCTGTACTTTATCTCATTAGATCTCACAACTAAAGATGAGAAAGGCATTGTTATCCTCATTTTATGAATGGGAAAACTGTGGCACAGATTGCTTGAGTACCTTGATCAAACTCATCCAGCTGTTCGGTGACAGTGCTGAGATTGAATACAAACATTTCAGATGCTAGAGCCATCTTCTCAACCAGCAGGCAATACTTTCTTGGACAGAAAAGCCAGAGGAGTCATATGTATGAGGGCCAGCTATGCCGCATTCAGATTTGGAGACTGGGAAGAAGGTATACAGAATTCCTCAGGTCTGTAGTCCACCTTTGCTCCCCCTCCCTCCCCCTACTTCATTCGTGACACTGGCTTCAGTGTGATTGAATCAGAAGCACCCAATTACAAGAACCGACTGGTGGAGAAGAAATGGAAATGTCTCCAGCAGTAAATGGAATGAAGTTGGAGAAATTTAGTTAAGAATTTATCAGCCTTGGCACTATTGACATTTTGGGCAGGATAATTTTTTGTTGCAGGGAGGGTTCTTCAAGCACTATAAGATGTTTAGCAGCATCCCTGGCCTCTACCTATTAAACTCCTAGGTGTAGCAACTAAAACTTTCTGCACATATTGCCAAATACTTCCTGGGGTGGGGGAGGGGCAGGAGACTCATACCTTCCCCTTCCTTGAGAAGCACCAGGTTAGAGCATAGTCAGAGCTCTCTGATTAGAAAGGAAGATGTCTGTGAAGAATACCAGGGAAGATGAGAGAAATGCCACACTGGAGATGAAGAGAAGAATGACTAGTAGGCAGGGTCTACCTCCTAGGTGGCCTGCCCAGGTAGGTTGATGAGAGAGACAAAATTCTCTAAAGCTACATGATGGTGTCACCCACCTTGCTCTGGTACAAGGCCTCAGCTTCAGCTTTGTTCTTCTGGGCAATCTCCTCATACTGGGCGCAAACATCAGCGATGATGCTGTCCAGGTCCACGCAGCAACTGTTGTCCATGGACAGGACCATGATGTGTCACTAATGTCTGACTGCATCTTGGAAAGCTCCTGCAGAGCCAGACAGACATACCCACTCTTGAGCAGACCCCACACTGGGGCTTCCCAGAAGACGGGGAGCTACCAGGTCCACTGAGAGGGACCAGAACTGACTGAAGGACAGGTGGGAAGGTGTCACTTTTGTCAGGACAGACATGGCTCAAACTCCTCTGAACACTTCTCCAAGAAACAGAAGGCACATGGGTCATGGGGCTTGAAGATAAGGCCCAGACTCACAGCATCACAGAGTGCCTTCAGGAAGCCGATCTCATCAGTCACTCTTTCCACCTTGGCCTCCAGTTCCACTTTGGTCATGTAGGCAGCATTGACATCCTGGGAGAGAATTTAATCTCTGACCCTAGTCTAACCTGTGGACTCAGCCCAGTCCTGGGCACTGCGAAAAGGAGCAGGAGGAAGGGGTCACAGAGGCTGGCCCCCCAGGAGCTCCTTCTCAGGGGACTAAACATGACTAAACTGGCTATTTTGCAGGATTGGCTTGTGAATACCTATCAGAGAAAAGCAAAAGAGTCTATGAGGACAAGAGAAAGGACATGGGCTGGGGCTGGGACTGGGGACATTTACACTAAGACAAGGTGAGGAGAATCTAAATTTCCAATTCTCAAAGACTCCCTTTAAATAGCTCCTGGGAATGCACTTCTGGGGGAAAACATCATATTTTTTCCTTTTATTCACTATCTAATCATAACTCAAGACCTAATGTAATTCATAAACCCCACATGCCCTTCATGAAGGGACATGGCAAAAATCCAGTGGGTCCTTCCTACCCTCCTTCAAAGGTTCTCCAGGCCCTGTCTCCGACCCAGCCTGTCCAAGGGGCTCTCTCCCTGACCCTGGTCCTCACTAACGTATTCTAAAAAAAGACCCTTAAATTAGCAGGACTAAACTTTCACCTCCCCTCAGCCTTCAAACCGTTCCGTTTAGCAGGGCTTTGGGGTGGGAAGTAAGGGAAGGGACCCTTTGCCTTTTTTAAGACCACGAAATCATTCTCTGCAGCTGTGTGCTTGTTGAACTCCTCTTCATACCTGTGAAAAAAAAGAGTCAATTTCTGGTCTGCCCGCTCTGGGACTTCCCTATGGCCCTAGAGCTCTTTCTATAAATAACATGGACTCAGGGCTTCTTGTCCCACCAGTGTAGTTCAAGCCCTTTGTCACTTCAATGTACAGCCTTTGGGGTTCAGGTGAGGCCCAGTTCATCCAATAGACTTTACTCAGTACCTACTATGTGCCAGGTATCACTTAATAATGGTGATGGTAATTACTGGAATAGAGCCCTTTCCTAGTGGGGTCCTATTCTAATTAATCCTGGAAGGCTTCCTGGAGAAATCTGGATTTTTAAAAACTATTTATGGGACCAAAGGGAGGTGGATGAGCTGCCAGGAGGTTTTAGAAGAAAGTTTCTGGTGCCATCTCTGTGTACAGCAAGAACAGAAGCCCATGGGCTCTTAGTATATACTTATTGAATTACTGAAAACCAAGAATGGGTCACTAAGAATGTGCCAGGTCCTGCTTCATGAAGTCTGCTTGTATTGATTGTTCAATGATTCAATCCTCATTACAGCCAGTGCGGTACATACTCTCACTATCTGCATTTGACAGATGAAGAGATTGAGGCTCAGAAAAGCTAAAGCACTTGCCCAGGATCAGAGCTGATAAGCAGTAGAATGAAGCTTGACTGAGGCACTTGGACTCCAGAGCCTGTATTCTTAACCATGAAGCAAGTTGCTTCTCATTTAAAAGCCTATTGACAGGTGAGATAAAATTCATATTTGGAGGGGAACTTGGAGATGTTCTGGTCCAGGGAGGATAAAGAAAGTTATCAGAATCTATAGGGTTCGTGAATGAGCTTCAGGTTATCTTGGAAGCCCCTCAAATTATGTATATGCTCTTTTATTAAATTTCTAAAATAATTTCTGCTCCAAACAAGCCATGACCTACTGTATTAAAGATTGTAATATTGAAAGTCAGAGATGCAGTGGTGGGAGAAGAGGACAGTTTAAATTTCGAGCTTGCAGCCAGCTGGAACAGAGCTAGACTGGAACCCAGGCCTCCTTACAACCTCCAGCCCCACTGCCATTAACCAGATGGCACATAATTTTTCTTGAAGTTTTCAACTATCTCCTCTGTTTCTTAGCTCCTCCTGAAGCTTGTTCTTCTCAAAGTGCAACTCATTCAGGAAGTCCTTAAGGCTGCTAATGTAGTTCTCCAAAAAAGGCTCCAGACTGTGGTTGTTAGTGTTAGAACTGGAGCCCTGCCCCCTCTTGGTTGCCAGGACCCAGTTCTACTGCTCCAAGAACTGCACCTGCCACCCAAGGAGAAAAGAACGTCAATGAAGCAAGCTCATAACATCCCAGAAACAAAATTTCAGGGATCTCCCCATATCTCCTGCAGGGCTACACTTTGCATGCTGTGATAGTTTAGTGCTAACTCTACATGAACAGCAGCATTGGTGTAATGCAGAAGAGGTAGAGCTCTACTGCACAGATAAGAAGACTGAAACCCAGAGATGCCCAAGGTCACACAACTTAGTAAAAACAGAATTGAGGCTCAATGATCTTCCCACTGTATCATTCATTCATTCATTCCTCAGTCATTCAGTACTCAACAAATAGCAGGAGATTCTGACATCCTACAGCAGATGCAGTCTGTGGTAAGAGGCTTACAATACATCTTAGTACACCACACTGAGGTGGGAAATAGAGAAAACAATAAAGAAATGGCTCTCAGGAAGGCCTTGTCTGGAATCAAGGGTCCAGATGCACCTAGGGTCCACCCCTTCTGCCAAGCCTAGTTAAATGCAGGGCTCAGCTGCATTTAAACTGGACCACTGGCTAAAGATGTCTCAAACTTTCACTTGCTACCAAACATTTTTGTTCACAAGTTCAAGGCCAACTATGTAAGCAGGTGGAGTAAATCAATCAATTAGACATTCAAAAACATTTTCAGAGCACCAAGCATGTACCAGGTGTTATGCTGGACACTTAGGAGCCCAAGACTTGGAAATACTCCTTTAAACATGATGAGAGATGCTGGTGAGAATACCTTGGGGGCAAAAACCCACCTTCTATGGAGGAGTAGCATTTTCATATTGCTTTCTACATATCTGTGAATAGTTTATCTAGACACCCAGGTGAGCTGAGAACTAGCAGGTCACTTGACTTTCAAGAATTTTACCTATGCACGTCTGACATTCCAACATTAAAAACAACTTCTCCTCCTTCAGCTCTGCCAAGAACACTTATGGATGGTGATGGGACCCCAAAGAGTCCCTACAAACCCTTTCTTTAAGGCCTAATATTATCCCCAGATCACAAAACAATCTCTACACATTGTACTCAAGAGCACAGCTTAAACCCTCAGTTAGCACACAAACTGAAATATCCTCTAATCATCACAACCATTGTCATAGTGTCCCTTGCGCCATCTTTTCAGCCTAACTCACACATGGACACATGTTTACAACAGTGGGTGAGAGGTGAGTTAAGTACAGGAAAGGGTTTTTATAAACTCAGGAAAAGGAGCGCTGCATTAACTGAGGGATTTTAATAGCAGCAGAAAGGCAAGTCATGGGATGCTGGCCAGGTGGCATGCTCTATAATTAACATGATATAGACCATTTCCCATTTGGCTTGCATAACAACCCTATAGAGAAAAGTCTGGAGTTCCATTTTACAGATGAGGAGAATTGAGGCCCAGAAGTTAAATAACTTTTCGAAGGGTCCATAGGTAGTAAGTGACAGAGTCAGGCCTCCAGCTGAGTTCTGTCCTAGTCTGGAGCCTATGCTTATAGAACAGACTGAAAGACTCAAGCCTCTGGAAAAGGCTCCCTGTGGGGCCCCACAGAACATTCTGTGTCTGTTCCTTCCAAGAGCTCACCATGGAACAAGCCCTGACTGAACAATTAATTCAGATTTGATCATATTTGGGAAATGGTGGATGAAAACAGAATGCGGAATAGGAAGAAAGGACACAAACAAGACCCCCATTCATTTTAGCATGGTCCCCAGGAGGGGGCTTTGCACTCAACCCAGCAGATGGGAGAGTTTGTGCTGCACCATCTCACTCCTTCCTGGTCAGGGTCATGGCCTGATTTTGCAAGACGATGGGCCACATTGTGGAGCCATGGACAACTGTGATGCTAAGCAGTTCACAGTGATCTTTGCCTCCTCCCAGACTCTAAATGTGACCCTAATGTGAAGCTCCTCCACTCTCCTCCTCACCATCCCCCAGCCACCACTTCCTGAGCACTTCTTTGTGCTGAGCACTGTGCTTACCTCTTCTGTCTGGCTCTCCCTCTGTCCTAGAGACCAGGAAGAGTTCTCTTACTTAAAATCTATTTCTCCCTATCCCTTACATTCCAAACCAACCCATTGTTTAAGAATCAGCAAGTGGCCCCACCCAATCATGATGCCTTATATGACCAGACTGGTCCTTTGAGCTCTCCTGTCCTGCAGATCCTGAGATACCCGTTACCCCTACCATGTCCATAAGTCAAATGAGAACATCTTTCTTACCTTCAACCAATGTAGAAGCCCTTGGTGGGTAGGCCCCAGACCTGGGACAGCCTCCCAGCACCTACAACTCGGGAGGTTCTTGGTTCCCCAAAATCACCAAGCCACAGCCTCACAAGCATCTGTGCCAACATTTAATCATATCTGACATGTGTGGACTGTCTGCAACTTTTTAAAACACTTTCACTTATCTGACCTGAAAAACAAATGGGCAAACATGTTACACACAGACATACACCCTCTTGTGACTCACAGACAAAATGCTTCCATACAACCTGTGACCCCAAATGAAAATGACAAAAGCATTTAAGCATGAATTAAGTTTGAAAAATGATGCAATCAGAAAATAGATAGTGTCCTAACCTACCCAGTGACTGATTTCTGCCTTGAGACATGAAAGCTAGAGCAAGGAATGAGGGTCAGGCACAATGTTCAGAGAATCCAGCCATGAGTGTCTAGCCCTTATTTCCCTAGGATGTCATCTCTTCCAAGGGATACAATATGGACCACTCTCCATTCAGTCATCTCTCCAAACATTCATTCATTCTCTCAGCAATCAATTGTTAAGCGCCTACAGTGTCAGGCACCAGGCTACCTAATAGAAACACAGGGATGCCCAGAACAGGTTCCATGGTTTGGGGAAGCTCACAGTTGTATTGAAGGAGGGGTCAGTCACGTAAACAACTCCTTACAGTACACTGAGGTCAGTGGTTTTGACAGCAGGTCAAACAAAGCACTACGGGCAGAAGAAGAAGAAAGGTGATGGAAAGCATTCTAAAGTAGGTAATTTTAAGCAGAGTATTGAGAGATTAATAGGAGTGGTTCCAGTGGGTGGACAATAGGAGAAAGACATCCCTGGAGAGAGGAAAACACTTCAAATATGGGTGAGGGGAGAGTATTAGTGAGAGATTCTATATGCCTACAGAACAGGGGACATGGAAAAGGAGGACAGGTACTGGGAAAGGAGTTGAAGGTATAAGTTGAAACTGATTATGATGTTCTCTCTGTGCTATACTGTGGAACTGGAGCACTGGGCAGCTTTTAAAAATTTATATCCTCAAACTCCACTCCTGAACTCATGAATCAGAATCTTAGAGAATGTGGTCTAGGCGCCTGTATTTTTTAAAGCTACAGTTTGCTGTAATTCGGAGGAACTAATTCCTATAATTTAAGTAACTATTAAAAGAGTAAAATTACATGTTTTTACTAAAGGCTGGAGGGAAAAAAAGAAAGAGTCACCTGTCCTGTCTTAAAACTATACACGGAGTTTTATCTAGTCAAAAAGGCTGGGCCAAGCATTCAGCCTCTAGATGCAGGAACTAATGCTGATGATTGTGAAGCACCACCAAAGCAGTTAAAAGGGGATAGGAGCTTCAAAACACAGAGCTGAGAAGAAGAAAAATCAAACCATAGCCTGGACAAAATATTTACAATGCGAATATCTGATGGATATCAAAAAATTCACGATGAGCAAAAGAAACCAGACACACACACACACACACACACACACACACACACACACACACAATATCCTGTATGATTCCATTGATTTGAAATTCTAGAAGAAGCAAAAGTAACTTATAACAATAGGAAGCAAACCCCTGCCTGAGCGTCAGGGCTGGTGGCTGATTGACTGCAAAGGGACAACATTTGGAAGGTGTCCTGTATTGCAATTGTGATTGTAGTTCCACAAGTATATACATTTGTCAAAAACTCATTGAAATGTACTCTGAAAATGGGTGCATTATTATTGTATGCAAATTATACCTCAGTGAAGATGATTTTAAAAAGGAGACAAGAAGAGGAGACAGCAAGGAGAGAATACTTACATTAAAGATAACATGAGCTCTGAGCTGTTCTTTGGAATAGTTATTTCAAGAAAATTTACTGCATTTATTTGTTCCCATATATACCAGACCATAAGTCCTTTACGGAGACAGACATATTATATTCATATCTGTAATGAGCAAGCTCATTGTATATGGACTGAATTGGTGTTAGCGAAATTTTAAAAAATAGATGAATAGAATGGAAGTAGGCAAACGCACCCAGGAAGAACATGTAGCATGAACAGAATAGTAGATCAAAAAGGAAACCCAGGGGAACATCAATGCTTAAATATTTTTCACATTATTTTTAATTATAGACTATGTAAATTATACAAAAAATAATATAGCAAACACCTATGTGCTCACCACTAAAATTAACCAGGTGGACATTTCTCTTTTAATAATCAAAGTGTTATAGAACCCCTAATTTGATATTCATGTCAAAATATATATATAAAAGTCAACTGCAGACCTGAATGTAAAAGGTAAACAGTAAACCTTTTAGAAGACACCAGAGAATGTCTTCATGACCTTAGAGTATAGAGTAGAGTACAGGACACAAAAATCACCACACAAAAGAAGAAGAATATAATGAATTTGACTAAGTAAAATTAGATAACTCTGTTTATTAAAAAGCTTCATTAAAGAGTAAAAAGGCAACCCAACAAGTGGAAGGAAAATATTCATATGTCAACAAAGGATTTATAACTACAATACATAAAGAACCCCTATAAATTAACAAGAAGACAGACAACTCACCCAATAGAAAAATGAGCAGAAGGCAGGCATAAAAAAGGCTATTCAAATGGCCAATAAACATATAAAAGGAGCTCAAAATTATTAGCTAGGATGGACATGTACATTAAAACCACAAAGATATACAATAGGCTAAAATACAAAAGAAAATACCAACTGTTGGCAAGAGCTTGGAGCAATCAGAACTTTCTGGGTGTGGGAGTGAGCCAGATGTGGAAGCCACTGGGGCAGTGAGTTGAACAGGAGAAAAAGAATTACTGAGGGAATAACAGGGGGAAAGAGGGGAATCTTCAGAACCCTCTTGGTCACCACAATGGCGAGCAATGCCAAAGCTCACATAAATATCATTCAGGCCTCTAGATCAGTCTAAAACATTTTGTACTATACCCACCCTTCTGCTATTGGGATAGCAGAAGTGCTAGTTTTGCTGCAGACCCAGTGATGAGCCATCTGAGGCTCTCTGGGAGAGTTCATAGATACACACTGGCAACAGTTAGGACGAACCCAATTTCTACTCCATCTTCCCAAGCTATTCCAAGATTCCTGTGTGTGTCTCACTTTTTTCTGGGAGGCAGAGAGCAGAGTGACACCAGTGGATGCTTATAGTTTTGCGGGAAATGAAAAAGCCACAGAATCATCTATTTGAGCCTGCTGCCTGAGAAGTGGTGCCTGGGCCCTGGGGCTGCATTATACCTGGCAGGAACCATGCTTATTTATCAAGGGAGGGTCCAAATTCAGTCCTGCACAAAGTCTACACAAGGCTAATTATGGGAAAAGACTGAAACGGAGACTCTGGAATCATGGCAAAGGAAATTGGTGTGGGGATTAGTTTTAGCCAGAGAATGAAACCCAGGAATCATCCAGTTACTATACCAATTCACTGAGACCTACAAAAGGGGTCACCCCTGGCCTGCGTCAGAGGTGCCTTTTCCTCAAAGGTTTTCTGAACCAGAACATCTTCTTGCCTCCAGAAAAGATGATGAGTCACCAGTAACAGGCCGCCCCAAGCCATCAAGGGCTCCAGTGGCCACTCTGCCACTGAGGTGTCTGGTGTCTGGTTGGAGCCATGTCAGCTCCATCAGGTCCCAGTTGGCCTCATGCTCTGGAGGAAGCAGTACCACCATGGCCTGAGCCATGATAGTGGGTACTTTTGGCAGTGAAGCCCATACAACTTTGTGGGGGAGAAAAATTCAACTCCCTGTGGGATCAACTAGAGGGGCTAGAGGGACCAGTGTGATGAACTGACTCTCAGAGATGCCCAGGCCAAGTTGGCAGAGCTCAGGGAAACCCTCAGCAGGCCCAGGAAGGCTTGGCCCATCTCCTCTGTGACTACCAGGAGCTGACGAACACTGCATTGGATGTGGAGATTGCCACCTACTAGAAGATGCTGGATGGTGAGAAGTGAAGGTGAGCAGGGACTCTGACCAAGGCAAGGAACTCAACTTGAGAACTGAGTTTCACAAGATTGTATGGTCCTTGGTCAATGCAGTGGCAGGGGACAAGGGAGAATCTCAACAAATCCTTGATGATCTGAACTACACCACACTCTTCCTTTAGGCTCATGGATACCAACTTTGTATAATTGCTAAAGCAAAACACTTAGAGCTTCCGAACAGGCATAAGTGCACCCCGAAGACTAGTGCCAGACAATTCTGGTATGGAAGATACAAAAATGAGTACTGGGTAGTCCTAGTAGCCTGCAATCCCTATACTTCAAACTGAAGTTTCTGCTTCCTTCTGAACCATCTCTGTGAATGTTATCACTTTCCTATCTCTGTGAATGTTATCAGAACAGTGATCTAGAAAAGTCACATAGGTGGTGTCCATGGGCCCAGAAAAGATGATACAAATAATAGCTGTGTCACTTATGGTATTGACCAGGCACCTTGCTAAGTATTCTTCATGTATTAATTTACTCTTCACAACAAACTGATGAAGAAGTATATTGTCTCAGTTTTGCTGATGAGGTAACCAAGGCCAAGGTAATGGCAGAGCCAAGTCTCCAGAGACACATTGTGTCTCCGTTCTCCACATCCCTATTCTAGAATCTCAGGAAAGCCTATTCTCATGTCTAACCTTAGTCCTTGATGCTGCAGCTCATATAATTGTACTCTGGAACTTCAGGGACTAGTTTTGAAAAAGATGCCTGGAGAAACCACCATGACATTTCCATGATATTTATTTTGTTTTCTCAGGCAGGATGACTGGGGAGTGTGAAAGCCCAGAGTATATCTTTGAGTGTCTTTGTGCACTCCTTTTCTATTGTTTTAGATGATTTCTCATGGCTTTACATCAGCTTTTCTACCCCCCAATTGTCCTTTTTATAGCTTAGTTTCCAAAGTAACACAAAGAGAGGGGCACAAGGGAGAGTCACATAAGTCATATTTAGGTAAGACTTATCTGACATCTCATCTATTGCATGTCCTGGCCCTTGAAAAAAGGACTCCCATAGGAGGGTGGTGTCTCTTTTTTGATTTCCTCTACTACTCATTCCTCACAGGAATGCATGCAATGGCATTTAGATAAACTGATGTGACTGAGCAGCTCATTTTCTTTGCAGTTGTCATCAACCACACCTCCAGCAGCAAGAACATCAGTGCTGGGGAAAGTAGCAGCAGCAGCAATGGCGGCAGGGGCAACAGAGGTGGCCAGGGCATTCGAGGGGACAGTGAGTTCATGATTGTTGGGAAAAGCACCTAGTCCAGAAGCACAAGCATTTCATGGATCAGAGTCTCAGACTTAGCATTTCATCCTCCTCCACCTGCTTCCCTTCTGCCAGGATTGTGCAGACCACCTCCAATAGTGACCAGCACCCTTGCATCAAATATCAAGACTGGGACATGATTTAAGACTTTAGAAACTCCCCCCTGCTTTTAGCCATACCTCTCAGCAATAGCTCTTTTTTTCTCAGAGGTGGTTATACTCTAATCTCACCCCCTTAGTGACTCAAAGCCAGAAAGGGGCCCAAATAGACAATGTCAAGTCAGAAGTTTGTCCCTGTGCCTCAGCCCACTCCACAATTGCCTTTTGTTCCCTTGTATATACACTCTGCCTTGCATACTCTCAGCTCTCTGTTTTATTTTCTTCATTAAACTGCAATATATTATGATGCATTTGGCTTTATGGGTTTTGTAGAATAATTGGGACTTACGGTGTTTGCTGAATCAGAGGGTAAAACACTGAAAATGTGGCCTGCAGGAAGTTATGTTAGCAGCTATGTGTGGAGTGAGTGAGAGATGAGAAGAGAATGGGCATGCTGAAAGAGTATTTGGGGTTAAGCCAACTGTGTCAGACTGTATAATCTGTTCAACTGCCATCATGTGCTTCACTCTTTCTGGATCCATCACAGGGCAGGACACACTCTGAGGTTGGCACACTTCTCACGCTAGCTTTAGTGGTCTGTGCCAAAGGTTCCAAATGGCTCAGTGACCACCAGCTGGCTAACTGCAGTGTCCAGCCTGGGTCATCTCTGGGGAAACCTTTCCTTATCTCCCCTTTTGGGGTCTTTGAGTCAGGATGGTGAGAGAATGTGATCAAAAGCTGCTTTCCTATCTTTATTCCTTATGATTCATTGTCAGTCACGCCTCTACCCAGCATGATTTTGTCTACAACAATCTACCTTCCTGGCCCTTCCATGTCCTGAGATCTCAAGGTTTTAGAAAATAAATAAATGAAATAAAGTTTTATTTAGTAATTACTACCTGCCCAGACATTGTTCCAAGAATTTCACATATAAATATTTAATTTCACATTGATTCTATGAAGTAGGTATGATTATCTTCATTTTACAGATGAGGAAAAAAGGCATAGCGAGGCAAAGTTCACACTGTGCCAAAGGTCATAGTTAGCAAGTGGTAGGTAGAGTGAGGGTTTGAACATAGGTAGTTGGATCCCAGAATCCATGCTTGTGACCTCAATGCTATACAAATAACACACATGTAGTTTTGTTTCTTACAGATAGATTTGGAGGTTGGTGTGTCTGTGGTCTTTGATGGTAGGGACTTACTTTAGTCAGAGCCCTTCTCTGTCCTTGGTGCTGAAATCGGCTCCAGATGCTTTGAGTAATCTTCTGTTTCAGGAGGCTGAAGTTCACCATAGCTCTCTCCAAACTTGACTCCTCCCAGTCCCTACTTTAGCTTTAATTACTTTCACTTGCTCACAGATTTCTTGCCTAAAATCAAGTAAACATTTGGTTGAAAGCTCAACTTTAAAATAGGTCCGAACTTTGTGTATTTTGTTGTGTTCTCTTTAAATCCAAGATCAAAAATTTTTTTCTAGCTCTTTCTCAAAGCCTTTATAGATAATGAAACTTATCTAGGTTAGCATGTTTTCCATTTTGCCTCAGCTGTTTTCATTGGGTGATTATAATACTTTCTCCTCTTTTAACATGAATTATTATTTTAAATTTAACTTCTTTATTATTGAGATGAGAGGGATATAAAAATAAAAACATTAAAAAGCTAGTTTTCTTTTGATTGTTTCTGAGCAACATTGGAAACTGGGCACTTGCATGGGAAGAGAGTGATTTAAAATATTAGCTATTACTATTCATTAATGTGTTAATAAAAATAAGATTTGCCTCTCAGGGATGTTTAAGGAATACATAAAATAATATACTATCTGAAAAGTATTTTATAAAATAAAAGATATTCATACAGATATTGTAATATGTGTTTGCAAATTTTATTGGCACCTAGATTCAATACTCTTAAAGAGAGGGACTCTGTCATACATTGCTTATATGTTACATAATACTGGACAGAAAATGTTTACTTCATAGCACTTGTTACATAATGCATTCTAGAGTTTGGCATAGCTTTTAGAACAAGATAAATAATAAATGAGAGATATTGCCATTATTATTTCCAGGGTCACCACTATTAATTGATTTCTGTGAAATCAGACTCTCAAGGTATAGAAATGACTTCAGAGGTATTGAAGAAGACTCTGCATTTAGACCCTGGGTCCTCTCTGAAACATCATTCTACAATTAGCAATCCACCCTCTTGTGGCAGATAACTCCTCTCTCTCATAGAGAATGATAAGCTGAGGCCTACCTTATATATTTCATTCATTGGCCTAAGTTTTTTTTCCCTCTGTGGCTATAAGGAGCAGCCCTAAGTCTCCTTGTGCATGAGAGTCTACAAATGTTTGAGGGTGGCTTTTCACTTCATCAAATTCTATCTCCAAGTGGAAAATGTCTATTTCTTCCTCTGCTTTGGGGTGCTTCCTGCCATCCTGGGTGCACTCCCATAGACATCCTCTGGATGTCTAGAACTCAACCCAAACCTCCAAATGAGGCCTGACTAGCCCAGGAAAAGAGTGGGCCTGGGCCTTCTCTTTGTGCATCCTCCAACCTTGCAGTTAAATTGGCAGTTCCTTTCTGCTGCTGACTCATCATGAGCCGGCATTATTTTATACAAGCTATTGTGAAACCGTGTCTCCTTGTGCTGAACTATACAGTTGTTTTGTTTGAATACACGTATAAGGTTTTAATTTATATTAATTCTGTTAAATCTTATTAGATTTGGCTCAAGCTCCAAACCGTCTAATTATTTTTGGATTCTTCTCCTGCCATCCAACTTCTTGTTACTCTGACTAGGTTCAGGCCAATAAAAATTTGAACCATGTGCAAAGATGTCCTTATTTGAGTGTACTGGGGAAAAAAACCTTTTATTTAAAACAAAAACTGCTTATTTATAATAGAGAAAAAAAGGTATTATATTTAATCTTGGGGAAGTAATTCTTTAAAAATTTTTTATTATGAAAAATTTCAAACAAATATAAATGAAGAGAAAATAGTGTAATAAATTTTTCTGTACCCATCACCTAGCTTGACAATTAACACATTATCTTGTTTCACCTCTATTCTACCCACTCCTCTTACCCCTTCAGGTTATGTTGAAGTGAATCCCCAGACATCATATCATTTTATTTATAAATATTTTTGTAAGTTTCTATAAAAGATAAGGACTCTTAAGTAATATAATTATAATGACATAATCACCATTAATAAGATAAACATTAATTCTTTAATACAATCAACTATCCAGTCTGAGTTTACATTTTCCATAATGTCTCATGAATGTTTTCATTAAAATCACTTGTTTGAATCAGGGTCTAAATAATGTTCATGCTTTGCAATTGGTTCATATGTATAGATGCTCTTTTGTAGTCCTTATAATTGATTTGTTGAAGAAACCTTGTTATTTTAATGTAGGGAGGAGGCAAGAAAATCAAAATGTTAATAAAGCCACAGTCAGACACTAACTCCAGGCTATGGAAGTCTCTAGACATAATGAACTCATTAGGCTGGGAGAGGTGCCTGCTTGTGATGACAGGACAATACCTCTTAGAAAGAATTAAACTTTTTATTAATGTTAGGTATTGATGGGTTGAAAAGATAATTCTCTGACTCTCCGGGACTTTTGCTTTTCCTGAATCACCTTCTTGTATTCACTAACCCCTTTTACTCCTGCCACCTCTCTCAGGTGCTTCTGAGGGTAAGACTGCCCTGGGGCAAGACTGTGCCTAGCATCCCACCCAGAAGGCCCTTCCCCTAGCATACAGGCATCCTGTGTCAACAAAGTGGAATAACTGCTATAACAAACTCTCCTTGTCTCAAATACCACAAACAGGTCCTGTCTGAATATTCCCTTTGCTCACAGCTCTTTCACTTGGGTAAGAGTTTCAGTGCTTCAAAACTAGTGGCCCACCTGTGTGGAGTTTTTTACTATTTGAGAGTGCTTGTCTAGGGTGCTAAAACAGCTGCCCTGTCCTCAGATTTCTGAAACTCCTATTTTATGTCCACCATTATGGAAAAATTAGAACTAGTCTTGGCTGGGGGAACAAAAAATAAAAATATGCCCTCTCCCCAAAAACTACATGTGAAAATTAACTCCTAGTCTTGAGTGTACAGTTCTTTTACCTTTGTCTTCTAGCCCTGATGTAGTCCCACTGTTTCAAGAGAAGCCTCTTTTTTCTTTAAAATCCTTTTGGAAAAAAAAATGTGTATCGATGACTACTCAGGCTAATCTAGTAAATTTAACCAAGAAATTTCTGTGATCGCCCACTTAAAGATCTAAGTGTTAAATGTTTGTACTTTTCAGTTGTTAGTGTTATGAAAGCAAAAATACTTTCTCCATTGAAGTTACTACATTGATTGATGCCAATGAATATATCCTATATGCTGGAAATAGACTAAAAGGTATCTTTTTCTTATAGCATATTAAGATGTTTATATAGGTTTAAAGTCCTTTTTTTATAAATCAGTTAGGTTTTGGTTGGAGTGTGGGTGTGTTTGGTAAAAATGTATTTCTACAAGCTCTGCACTTCCAACTCTATTCTTCTTGTAAAAATGGCATTCTGCCAGTCTAAGTCCGCCTCAGTAAGGCAGGGTGGCAAGGTCTTCAATGAGGCTCTGGCTTTGGTTGAATACAGTGTTTCATAGAGCATTACTAACTAGAAAACATGTATGTCACACCACTAGGAAAAAGGGGAAAAAATAGTAGTTTCATTCCCAATGTGTACCTTTGATTTTTTTAAGTAAAAATGGGGATCTGCACTGATAAAGAAAATGATAGTTTCCATCTATATTTGTGGTTACAGAAAGATGTTATTTGGTAAGTTTCTTTCCAGCTAGACTGTAAATTCTGCGAGGGCAGAGACTGTATGTCTTCTTCACTTTACTCTTGAGCTGGGCAATGGCCTTAAATATGATAAGCATTGGATCTAGTTGTTGAATGAATAAATGGATAAACCCCACAGTAGATTTAGTAAAAAATCAGATTATAAACCAATATGTATTGTAAGACCCTACTCTGTAAAATATATTTACATTTACCTATCTATCTATGTATAGATAGATAGATATGTATGTATGTATGTGTGTGTGTGTGTGTGTGTGTGTGTGTGTGCAAACACATACACATCAGAAAATGTCACAGGGTGGTGAAATTATAGATAATTTTTTTTAACTTTGCTAAATTGTATGCTTTTATAACTTAGGGAAAGATCTTGAAAAGGAGAAGGAAGAGAGTGAAGGATAAAGAATAAAAGATAAAGGATGGAGAATAAAGAAACTGTCATCACTGGCAGAACTATTTAATCTTAAAGACATAGCTGATAGGATTTCAAGTGTCTATTGGAAAGGTTCCTGTTGCCCCTTTGACCATTCTCGATGAACTGTATAAACCCTCTTCCTCCAAGACTTGATCACAGGGGCCTGCTCAGAAGCAGAAGGATGGATGGGAAGACTTCTTTGATAGTGGCGGTGGAGGATTGGAGTGGAGCCCACTTAAGCAACATAAATACTCTTGGGCAGACCTAAAACAAGAAACCCAACCAAATAGATAAAGGAGAAGCCAAGACTATCCAGTGTTCTTTATACCCATTGCTGAACGTCTGAAAGATCACCATCCACACCTGATTTCCCACCACTCTTGGGTCTCGATTTATTCTGTGACTCCATGAATGAAAGCCAAACACCAGAATGTGAAATACAGTGCAATTTATTGAGAAAAGAAAGTGCAACATAGTCACCACCAGAGGATCCACAGCTCAGGGAACTAAAGCAACCGAGGTCAGAATATGCTCCCCAGATGTGGGGAGGGCACCCTGAGAACCAACAGTCTGGAAACCTTGACCATCCAAGCCTCTAGCACTGGCTCCGGATCACTGCCCTCCTCAGGCAAGGCTGAAACACACCAGCTCAGATCATACACTCCCAGTGAGAGAGGGAGATGGGCCAGAATGGGAACAGGCCAGTCTGGGAAGGTGCACACTGTTTTGAGCTCAGGTGTTGCTGTCCAAAGTCAGGGGCCATCACAAGGGCACATCTAGGGGCATCATCATCCCAGACTAGCAACTAGACCTCCCTGGTCTGTAAGACATCTTGGGGATGAAGCAGACAGGAAGAAGTTCAGTGCCTTCTCCAGGGAACTTGAGGAAAAGCAAAGTTGCAGCTGGCGTCTGTTGATGCCAAGCAGAGAGTAGGACGGGCTGTTGCATGCTGAGAGGGAAGCAGGCAGGCATGAAGATTTGGCCTCAGAAAATCACTTGGAGCTGTGCTGGCTCGAGCTGGTGGTCTGGGAGAAGCGGATATTGGTGTTGCCTCCACTGCCAGACTTGTAGCCACTGCCTCCAAAGGACTGGATGCTGCCAGAGTTGGAGCCAGTTCCACTCTGGCTCACAGAACTACTGCTTCCACTGCCGAGCCTGCTCCCACTGCTGCCACTCTGATAGCCCCCAGTGCTGCCACTGCTCACACCACCATAGCTACTGCTGTCACCGCTTATGCCTCTGTTGCCGCCACTGCTGCCTCTGCTGGTGCTGGTGCTGGTGCTGCTGCTGCCTCTGTAGCCACCATTGCTGCCTCTGCTGGTGCTGGTGCTGGTGCTGGTGCTGCTGCTGCCTCTATAGCCACCACTGCTGCTGCCACTGAACCCTCCAAAGCCTCCACGGCTTCCGCCAGAGCTGCTGCTTGTGCTGGTGACATTGCTGACCACCGCTACAGGAGAACAGGAACTCTATTCAGGCTGACAGCCTAGGTCTACATCCCAGCTCCACCCTGCTTGGCTGTGTGACTTAGAGAAAGATACCCAACTTTTCTGAGTCCTCAGTTGGTAAACAAGAGTGAGCCTGGCACTCTGGTACCCTTTTGAAGAACAAGAGCCAGCAGTACCCACAGAAATTTCTGGTTCTCCAACCTAGGGAACTCTCTAAGACCTTAGGGGCTTTAGCTTTGGCCTGAGAGTTTGCCAGCTTACACCAGGGACAGAGTGTGTGGCCATGGCCTGAAACCCTAAATACCACTTCATGGTCTGGCCTCTTTGCATTGCTCAAGCTCTCTTTCCCAAAGGTCAATCAGGGAGAATGTTTCTAGTTCCTCTTTTTACCACCCAGGGGGAAGGTTTTTGAAGGGCTACTTACAAATGCTCACAGCACTCTGACACTCTCCAGACATTCTAAAAAAGAAAGGAGAGATGTATTATTTTTTCAATGAGTTATTAGCTGAAGAGCTGAGGGTCTATAACTTTGGGAGCCACATTCTCCCATTTGCCTAACAAGGGGTCAAGTTCTCAGAGGAAGAAAGGCTATTCCAACTCTGTTTCCTTGACCAGATCTCCCCAGAAAAGGGGGATGCTTAAAAAGGGTGAGATGTCCAGAAGCTACCTATCATACTCCATCTCTCATCTTCTTTCCCTTAGTTCTCAAGATTATCTGTTGTAGGCAAATCCTACTTGACTAGCCCTCATCCTCACCTCTCCTGCTCTGCTGAGATGTTCTTCCCACCTTAGCATGCCCTTCCCCTCCTCCTCCACCCAGTCCTGGCTTTTTTATTTCTGACTTTTCTCTTCTAGGAAGCCTTCCCCAGTGAGCCCTCCTGGGATTGTGGTAGTGGTGATGGTGGTGATGGTTGTTCAAGGTGGGTAAAATGTGAGAGGAGCTAACATGCAATACATGATGAATTTGAAAATGTCCTGCCCACACTGCCCATCTTCCTCGTTCTTGCCCATGGAACAAGAATGTTCACATATCCAAGCAGATATGGAATGTGTCTGCACATCTTACCAGTGTGGGCACTACTGGTGTCAACCACTCCCACTTCATCCTGCAACTCCCAATACATCTCACCACCTTCATTCTCACTCCTTTTCAGAGGAACTAATAAGAAATCCCTACATTCTCTTCTAACACTTGAGTTCTGCTCCCTCCATCAGATTGGGAGCTGCATAAGGACAGGAGCTATGAACATGGTCTGCATGGAGCAGCAAGTCAGCAGAAAGAGCTCTTGATTCTTGACACACCTTTGGCATATTCGTTCACTAACCCCTTACCTGCCATTTGATATTATGATATTTTTCCAGAGTATATATCAGCCGTCTCTCTATACAGACTCAGGCTTGGGTAGGTGACTGAAGAACTGTCTATACTAAGTTGTCTAATATGATAACCACTAGCCACATGAAGCTATTTAAATTTATTAAAATTAAATTAAATGTAAAACTCAGTTCCTCAGTTGCACTTGCCACATTACAAGTTCTCAAGTGGCTAATGTCTATTGTATTGGACAGCACAGATATAGTAAGTTTTTGTCATCTCAGAAAGTTCCAGTGAACAGTACTATAATTTTTGTCACAACCGCAAAGTACTTTTTCTTATACATGGCACATGGTAAGGCTCAACAGATGTACGTAATACAATATTGATGTTCATGGTAAATTGGAGTGTTGGTTTATTTTGATTGGCAAAAATAATGGGGCTTGAAACCTGAATGCTCTCATTCAGGAGATTCTTTACACTTTGTCTAAATTGTCCTCTTCTTATTATTTTGCCCTCTTTCTTTATTATCAAAGTTTAGTCTAAAATTATATCCAGAGAATGCTGACCCCATGGCCCCTCACCTGCACTCCTCGCCCTCCAGCAGCTTGCGGTAGGTGGCGATCTCCACGTCCAGGGCCAGCTTGACGTTCATCAGCTCCTGGTACTCACGCAGCAGCCGGGCCAGATCATCCTTGGCCTTCTGTAGGGCAGCCTTCAAGCCTTCGAGCTTGGCATTGGCGTCCTTGAGGGCCATCTCCCCACGCTGCTCAGCTTCAGCAATGGATGCCTGAAGGTTGGCATTCTGGGGCAAGGGGAGGTAAGAAACTGATTAGCATCATAACCAGGAAACAAACAGCTGATCTTTCCAGAGAGGACATCTCTTCTCCATCCAGCATCCCTCCCTTCCCTTTCTTAGAAATCCAATAGAGCATGCTTAGAAAAACAGAAGTGGTTCATTCATTGTTGGTCCATTGAAATTAACTTGTCTCATCAAGAAAAAGAACACTAATTTGCTAGTAAAGGTAGTAGTGATCTGGTAAGTGGTTCTTTTTTTGTAAGACTGTTTCAAAATTTCCTTTCCTAATCACTTCATTCCAGTGATATAAAGTAGCCATTAAGGTTATGTGAAATATGTGACAAATAACTCACCCAGGGCAGATCCTATGGAGAGCTAAATGTTTAAGGCACCCCTATAGTTGCAAGATTTGCTAGGCAAACCAGAATAAGTAATCATCTCTCCATAAGGAGACTTCAAGAAGCCCAGCCTCCAGGAGGAATACCTGGGAGAACAAAGCATCCCAGAGACTGTGCTATCCCACTTGTTACAGACACCATGAAAAAACGAAGAAAGCATGAAGCAGAGACACAGCTATTGCTTCTCCTTCTCCCTAGGGCCTGGAAGACCTCCAGGATCTCTCCATGAAACCCAGACCCACCTGCTTCTTGATGCTCTCGATCTCAGCCCGCAGCCTCTGGATCATCCTGTTGAGCTCCATGATCTCACTCTTCGTGCTCTTCAGGTCATCCCCATGCCTGCCAGCAGTGTTCTGCAGCTCCCCAAGCTGACAGAAGAGAAACCAATCAACATTGTTTTGCAAAGAGTAGGAACATTCTTGATGAAGAGCAGCAGAATCTCATACTAGAGAGTGAGAATAAGGCGAGGGCTCCCACCTTGGTCTGGTATAAGGCCTCAGCTTCGGCCTTGCTCCTCTGGGCGATCTCCTCATATTGGGCCTTGACCTCAGCAATGATGCTGTCCAGGTCCAGGCAGCGGTTGTTGTCCATGGAGAGGACCACAGACGTGTCACTGACATGACTCTGCATCTGGGACAGCTCCTGTGGGGAACATGGATGGTCACCTTCACTATCTCCTGGCCTCAAGGAATGTTGGGAATTAAATCCAAGAATCTCCTATCAGCAGAGATATCCCAGTGATGGAACTTGAAGTGAGATGGAAAAATAAGCTTGCATTTCAGGACTGGCTACAGCCTAAAAGATGCCAGACAACAAAGATAAAGGAAAAGGGAAATGCACAAATATAATCAGGTGTCAGCCTAAAAGTATCAGCCAGTGAGCGTCCTGTGTGGGTTTTCATGGGACTGCAGCAGAGAGGAGTACTCAAAAGAAGATAGCCATGACACCTGTATAGGGGCAGGAGGAAAGGTATAGAGCATAATGGGAAAGTAAAGAGGCTAGAGAAGGACCCTGGCCCTGTGGACTAGGTCTGTGCAGGCTGAGGGAGCTAAATTAGATTTCCTAGGTGGGCTGGAGCTGAGCTCTGAGCCCTGTCACTGCTTTTGTGAGTGTTCTGCCACTTGACTATCCCCTAAAGTTGCACTTGAGAAGCATGTTTGGGGAGATGCAGACAGGAAGACTCTGGAGCTCGGCAAACAAAGGAATCACCATCTCATAAAGGGTCCTCAGGAAGTTGAGTTCGTCAGTCAGGCTGTCCACCTTGGCCTGCAGCTCTACCTTGTTCATGTAGGCTGCATCCACGTCCTGGGAGGATAAGGGAGGAGGCAGTCAGACACCCAAAAGAATGACCCTCTGCTCCCCTGCCACCCACACCTCTTTCTTAAATCTTCATCTCTCCTCTTTGTCCCTCCTTCTAATTGTGACCTCTCACCTTCCTTTTTAAAATTAAGAAAAAGTGTTTTTCTTTCTGTTAATTGCTTTGACCAATCAAATCCCAATGCTGTAATAAACTATAAAACATAGTAGCCAGGCATGGAATAAGGGTAGAAAAAGCACATTTACCTAATACATGATTTTAGTTATATAGTACCAAAAATCCAGCCTACTGAATAGAAATGAAGGTATTCTTCTCACTGCTTCATCTTTATGATAACTAGTTAAAACAAGTTACAAGTATTTATGAATTGCAGGTTCATTTGTAGGCTGAAAACCATGATTAATGCTTTACAAAAAGTTTTTTATTATTAGTTGACATTACTAATTAGTTCATTGTCACCTTGTAAGATGTCTTCCCTATCCGCAATGTACTTACTCAGAGCAGCTGTCCTCATCAAACATCTCATTTCCCTGTACGCAGCATAGGGTCACTGTGCCCAGAGCTGACTCTGCTCTCTCTTCACGGCGGCAGTACTCAGAGCCTTGATCTACCTGTCCCAGCTCACTTACCTTCTTGAGTCCCACAAACTCATTCTCCGCTGCCGTGCGTTTGTTGATCTCATCTTCATACCTGAGATAGAAAGAGGCACACATTTGGACAGTGACATTTCAGAAATAAAAAATTTTTTTTAAAAATGAGACTCTCAAGTACTTATACAGAATCTCCTCTCCTCACTCAGAGACAGGACCTGTGCTCAGAAGTTCCTCACGCTCAGTTTAATGCCATCTTGAAATTCTTAATAATTTTCAACAAGGGTTGTACATTTTCACTTTGCACTGAACCCCAAAAAGTATATAGCCAGTTCTGCCTAGAGGTCTTTCAGAGCTCAGGCCACTTCCTCATTCTTCTCCCTCTAAGTCTCGGTGGAAGGCTGAGGTATGGACAGTCAGGGTTGGGGAGTCAGGAGCCAGACCCCTAGCCTGACTGACAGACATCACAAAGCACACTGTGCGGATGAGAGGTCCAGAGGATATTTGCTCAGAGCCACTGTTTCTGTTTCTCTTTTCATTAGAGTTGCTTCTTGTAGAAATTTGGCATATGAGTGAACTCATGTCTTCTGAAGACATCAAGGTTATGAGCTTTGTGCCTAAGAATGACTAAAATCTCCTACAAAGAGTTTGGATTTCAAGAAGATTGAAGACCAGAATGATTCCAGGATAAAAGAGGTTTTAGGTAATGAGAATATGAGTTGCCACTGGATTCCCAGAGCCTAGCAAGGAGCCTGCTACATATGGGTGCCCACAAGGTTTGTGCAGTTGAATTGGAATGGGGCCTCTCCAGAGCATGTATGCCCACCCACGGTAGGTCCTGACCTTTGAGGATGTCTGGAGCTCCCTCTCACCTTAAGAGGCCCTGTTTACCTCTCATAGACCTCAGACAGTGTCCACTACAGCCCCAAACATACAGGAGAAGATTGACTGAAGATGCAGAAATGAGATTAGACTGGGCACACACAAAGTGCTGTACAAAGCGGGGCCTGGACCATCTGCCTGGAATCCCCAGGAGATTTGGGGCACTCAGAGTCCTAGGAGCTGCCCCACACCCATTGATTCAAAAATGAATAGGACTGGAGCATAAGAATGTGTATTTTTGACAAACCTCCAAGGGAATTCTTATGTATATAGTAAAATATGGAGGTCTCTCCATCCTAAAATGCTCTAAACTCTGGGAGGCCTTCTTGTTCATTTGGGCTGGTAAAGGAAGGAGCCTGCTTGGACACTGAAAAATACATCTTAATCAACCGCCTAGAAGTCTCAGTCCCCATCTTCTCCTCATCTTCTGCTTGCGCATGCTTCCTCCAATAAATCTATCCAAGAGTATTGACTGAAGGTGTAGTTGGGAACAGTTAAAATCTCATATTGGGGCCACACCTCCCCACCAATCCCCCAGGAAGTAAAAACTCCTCAGTCAGAGCCCTTACTTCTTTTTGAAGTCTTCTACCAGGCCCTGCATGTTCTTCAGCTCTCCTTCCAGGTTCCCTCTCTCCCCTACAGCCAAATCCAGCTGCCTGCGCAGGAAGCTAATGTAGGATTCAAAGAAAGGCTCCAGGTTGTTGGGACCTGAGCCAGAGCCCGTGGTGTGCTGCTGGAGCAGATTCCACTTGGTTTCCAGGACCTTGTTCTGCTGTTCCAGGAACCGCACCTGACCAGGAAAGGAGGAAAAGGGTGTCAGCCTCTTGAATTGGGCAGGTGGGGCCACTCATCCCAAAAGGTAGAAATGTGAGACATGAATCCAGTTTTTCAAACTGCGAAAACCTCTAGGGGTTTCTTTGTTGTTGTTTTGTTTGTTTGCTTTTTGGAATTTTGGAAGTTTGAGGATTTAGAAAAGGGAGAGCTAGAATATCAATTTTTGCATATTCTGTCATTTAATCCTCACGACCACTTATAAAGGAGGTGTTATTATCCTCACTTTGTAGATAAAGAAACTGAGGCTCAAACAGCTTAATTGTGCCCAAAGTTATGTGGCTACTAAGTGACAAAGCTAAGAGTCAAACCACATGCTACCCTAGACTATTGTGATCTTTCAGAATAAAACTAAAGGAGGGCAGCATAAATAAAGTTATTCATCATTGTTTTTTAAGTGAAAACTTGTTCCCCTCTGTAAAGGCAGTAAAAACAGTCAACGAGATCTTACTTTCCCAATGTTGTTTCAAATTTTCCTTAGCTGTTTCCTCTCTCAGTTACTCGGCTTACAGCTGACTGAGGCTTAACTTGCCCTCCCAGGCTCACATTCCAGACCCAGCACAACTTCTTCTGTCCTAGCATAGACCACTCGATTTAACAGCGGCTGAAGCACAGCACCATTCAGAAGGTTAATCAGTTGCCAACACTCATTATTGAGAGGCATCCCAAGATGTCTACTAGTGCAAGTTTGTTTACCAGCTAGTTTAGATTATCAATCGTTTTTCAAGAACAATTAAACATTAGCTGAAACAATTTTACAACTAATGCCCTATTCTCAAAAAGAGCTAAGAGCATGTTTGGGACCCTTGCTTCATTACCTGTCCTCCCATCCCTAGAAGGATATCTGAACCCAGAATCCTTTCCCCATTTCACAGCTGGAAAAACAGGGCCCAAAGAGCAAAAGAGGCATGCTCACTATCTTGTAGGAGCCAATGCATAACCAGAACAAGAAGACACACCTCTGTCTCTAAGCCTGGCAGATCACACTGGCATCTTTCTATACCAACCCCCCGAGTGGCCCAAACTCCCCACAACACCTCTGGTCTTTGTTTGCCCTCACCTTGTCGATAAAGGAGGCGAACTTGTTGTTGAGGGTCTTGATCTGCTCCCGCTCCTGGGCCTTGACCTGCCCAATCTGGGGGTCAATCTCCACATTGAGGGGCTGCAGGAGGCTCTGATTGACAGTCACTTCCTGGATTCCCCCAGGGAAGCCACCAGGCCCACCAAAGCCACCTGGCCCTCCAAAGCCACCAACTCCACCAAAGCCACCAGCCCCTCCAAAGCCACCAGCCCCTCCAAAGCCACCAGCCCCTCCAAAGCCACCTCCCATTCCTCTGCCACCACCAAAGCCACCTCCATAGCCACCCGCAAAGCCACTGCCACAGCTGCTATGCCCTCCCCCAAAACCACCAGCCCGGGAGCCACCAGCCACACTGATGGAGATGCTCTTGTTGCCACCCAGGTTATAGAGGCTGCGACTGCCAAAGCCACCTGCTCCGCTCCGGAACCCACAGGCCCCTCCACTTGCTCCCCCAGAGCGGGCCACACAGCTCATCCTGCTGCTGCCAGAGGTAACGGCGGAGCGGCCAGAGAAGCCCTGGCTCCCACCACTGAAGGACTTCTTGCAGACTTGTCTGTTCATGGTGAAAGAGCTTGGGGTTGAGCTAGCAAATCACTTAGCAAGAGCTGAGAAGGATGAAGGCAGAGGATGAGGACAACAGAGGAGACTGGCCTTTATATACCAAGGAGTTTAGCTTGGCAGAAGGAGAGGCTAGCAATTAGCTGAGAGTCATCTTGGGTTTGGTTTGCCTCCCAGGCAATAAGTTATTTCTACGTTCCCAACACACCTCAGAAATAATCCTCTGGACCAAAATGACTTTGCTTTCTTAGCTTAATCACCCAAACTTGCCTTAGTTGACAAAAGACTGAAGCTCTCCTCCCTCCCTTTGTATGATTCCCTCAAGGGTCTTAAGGAACTCAAACAGCACCTGATCCAGCAGGAAGATTGGGTTTTGACACCAGGGAATTATGAGCCACTGATCTCCATGACACAGGGGTGAGGACCAGACAACCTTTTCCAGGTGGGCTGGGTCATTTCCTGCAGTGCCAGAGTACCAAGGCCCAGTGACTTGTCATCTATGTCCATCTCTTCAGAGAAATATCCAGAGGGGACATGAGAGGTACACTGTCCCTACAGGGTGCACTCGGGCACCACCTCAGCCAAAGACATCCATATAAGCCAGCCTGCCATTTGAGCTGAAAAATGCTGCCCATGAAATTGAAGATAAAGTGTCTGACCCATGGGAAAAGTGAGGGTCATATATGAAGCAAATGAGTATGAGGCTTGGGAAGAAGAAGTGGACGTGGGCAAAGAGGAGTCTCTGACCAAGCCCTGCCACCACCATCCTAGACCAACAGCAGGGGATTTCTGGATCCAAAAGCAACAGTGGACAGAATGTAGACATCCTCCAGTTGGCTGATAAAGTCAGCTCAGAGAGCCCATTCATGTTAGGAGGAAAGTGTGTGCTGTATCAGATCTGGTGGCCTTAGGATCTCCTATCCCCTTCACCGTCTGGTCTGAGTTAAAGACTCCTCTCTGTTTTCCCACCATATTCTGCACTTTTCCCACGATGGCCATGACATACTGTATACATCTGGGGGTTTTTTGTCAGTATCCCTCTAGGCCCTGAGCTCTTTGAAGGAAGAGAGTGAGTCCTCCTCATTCTGAATCTCTGGCTTCTTGCATAGGGTCAGCACAACATAAACATGTGTTAACTTGGCTGATGACCAGTGTCTAGGAATATGAATATCTAAACTCAGGTCCCACCCTAGTCTTATGGAATGAAAATCTTCAGAGGAAAGGTTTGAGAATCTACATTTTTAACAGGCCTTCCATGTAATTCTTAGGACCAGGGAAGTTTGGGAAGCCTTAGTCTAGTATAGACTAAAGGCATCCTAGCTGGGGTGGGGAGTGGGGGAATGAAGGACCCTTGGTGGTGGAGTGGGTACACTGATGTGTTACTTCTCTAACATCCAACAGCTCAACTGTCCTAAATCCCATGCCAACCCACCTCCACACCCAACCACAGGGCAAGAGACATTTTTCAAATTGTTATCTACATATGGGATTTCACGAGAAATGACAGAAGTAGGAGAAAGTTATTCTAGACACCCCCCAGAAATAAGTGGTTGATATATCTCCAGAATTCCTGTCAAATTAACAGCAAGCACTCTTTCTGGGATAGTTTTCAGACAAGGCAGTCTGGGGCAGAGGATTGGTCTAGAAGACCCTGAAGAACCTCAAATCGAGCAATTTTAAGTGCTCTGCAGCTAATTTTCAATTCTTTACTCTAGTTTGTCTAGAGCCAGACTACCTGGTTAGAATCCCAGCTCCACCACTCACTAGTTCTTTAATCTTGGACAAGTTATTGAACTTCCATGTGTCTTGATTTCCTCAACTATAAAATGAGAATGATAATAGCAGGAACTTCACAGCGTTGTTGTGAGTATTAAACAAGTTAAATAAATATAAAATGCTCATCATGATGTTTGACACATACTAAGCACTGCCTCTTTTTCCTTATTTGTAAAAATAGGATTCCACCCCACTTGCAGGATTGTTTTGATATTTAAATACTGTCCAGCAACAAATGTTTGAATTTTTAAATCGACATTATCCATTCAAACAATCCATGAAGATGATTCTTTGTTGAATTTTCTTTGGACATTTATTACACAATAAATTAATTGAATGTCAGTGCCTCTTGGTAAGGTCTTTATTCATATTCTCTAAAATTCCTTTAAAAGCAGAAGATCAAATGCCCTCCCTGGGAAGAAAGCTGAGCCAGGCTCATCTGATGTCCCAGGAGAGAGCCCAAAGCAAACAAGAACAGACATTAGTGCCTCCAATGCCCTTCCCCTCCCTTGGCGCCAGTGCTGAGGCAGCCTTCAATGTGGCTCACCTCCGCCACCCTGGTATATGCTGGAGAATAGGGATGGAGAGAGGTGATGAGCAGATTACAAAAGCATGGGTTTGGGTTGGGTTCCTCTAATCCACGAGCCTGCCAAAGCATCACCTTATTTATCCGGTTGGGGTTGTTTTCTCAGCAGTTGACTGAAGCTACTGGATATATCCCAAGTTAGCATCCTTAGCAATATTTTTGTTATTCACTGCAGGATCTTTTAGAGCAGTGGCATCTAAATGTGCTGCCTGCTGCCAACGGTCTGAGTTCTAGTCATTTGCCTGCCAGAACATTCTGTGTGAAGGTTGCCAAGTGACTGAGCACTCTGGATCCTTATTTCTGCACCTATAAAATAGGGGGAATTGTCACCAAGCAGTTATTCCCTCTAACAAAATTATTATCTGGCATTCCTTGAAGTGAGAATGCTTAAGAGTGGCCTATTGTAGAATTGTGAGTGGAGGAATCATGAGACAGTAGTCATTACCTGTAAGTCAGAGTGAGCAGACCTACCTTCGTTCCAGGATCTGAGGATGAGGGGCGATAGTTATATGCCCCTTCATGTGTGTGGATTCTCAGATCCAGTTTTCAAGATCATCAATTTGTTCTCCCTCCTACACACACAGAAAAACAAAAATTGAACAGTGATTTGGGATATGCTGCCCCTGGACAGATCATTGCCATTGTTTTCTCTTTTTTACCATGTTAAAATAAAAAATTATAACTACTGAAATAACTTTATTCAATAAATGAAGAGTAAAACTGTATCACCATATAGAGCTAGCTAGCTCCCTTTATAACTAAAGCTTGATTAAAAAAAAAAAAAGTAAACATCTAAATACAGTTAAATCTTTTAGTTAGTAAATCCTTTGGTAACTAAAGGATTTAGCTGTTAAGAAACAATTAATTTTAATTCTGGACTTATCTCCAGACTTAATTAAAATACTCTCAACTCACCCCCTTAATCTTTCTTAATCTGGTACTAGATCGTCTCCCAGAAGGTGGCTAGGGCAGAATTTCATCTCCTAAGATAACTGATAAAAAGGTTCTGTGGTCAAATAAATTTAGAAAATGAAAGTTCTATAGCTTTCGCTTAGGGTTTTAATAAAGCTCATTTACATATGAAAAGCCCTGAGAAATGCTATAGAGAAGAAACATTTACTTTTACTTAATGAGCTTCCCAAACAAACTTAAAAACAAAACTTTTCTCTCTTAACCCTTGTTAACATGCTCTTGAATATACTTAGAGAAACATTAGTTCAACTACTCATCCAAAATGGAAAAGAACGTGTAGATAGGGTAGTCAAGGGTTAAGGCATATGTCAAGGAGCTTTGCCTCATTCTTGGAGAAAAAACAGTTGCTCAAAGTGAGGCAGAGGAAGCTGAGAGCATTCTTAGTGCAGGGCGATGAAGCGGGAGAAGCTCTATGGGATGTTGGAAAATAGAGATGATCCCTGGGGACCAAATTCTCCTGTCAATGTGTATTTCTCACCAGCCACGGATTCAAAAGCTATTACGCTTCCCTCAGAAAGCACCATGGAAAAGGGACCTTATCCTTTTTCATCAGCATGCTAGATTTTCTGGAGTTCAAATGACAGCGCCTCCTCCTTCTCTTTGCAGCTTGGAGGAGTGGAAAACATGGAGGCCTTGGAGTTAAATGAGTTGTTATACCCTCAGACTTCAGTTTTCTGGTCTGTAAATTAAAGTAGTATAGCTTCTTATCAGGTCGCAGTGAAGACTACAGGAGGTAATATTAGAAAGCCTTCATACAGGGCATGTACTCAGAATTTGGCAGCCCTTGTGATGATGATGATGATGATAAGGAGGAGGAGGAGGAGGAGGAAGAGGAGGAGGAGGAAGAGTAAGAGGTGGAGGAGGAGAAAGAGGTGGAGGAGGAGGAGGATGCTGCTGATGATGATGATGTAGGAAGCCCTCCAGGAAGTTATCAATTTGGAGGCTGAAGAGGAGAGTGGAGGTCTAAGGATTGCCCAGTTTAGGGTCAATGAAGCATTGAAATCTGATTTTTGCGTAAAATTGCAAGGAATCTGCATGTGAATTGCAAGTTACATAAGCCATTCTGCTGTTTCCCACTCTGGGGTTCATCAAGGTGCTGATTTAGTGAAAATAATGTTTTTTTCCAAGTCTTTACTCCTATCACCTGTCTGTGAAAAAAATATAAAAATGGCTAAGGTTGATTGAGTGCCTGTCATATACCAGGTAGTGAATTAGGCTGTTTACAAGTATTGTTGCAGAAAAGTTGCAAAAAAAAAACTGAAACCAGCAAGAAATCAAGCAGCACCTGGAGGTTTGGAGTAACTCAGTTTTATTACGCTGGTGGTTCCAGAAGAGCTAGTGTTCTGAAAATTAGGCGCAGAGCTTCGGGGCAGTTTCACTTTTATACCCATGTTGTTACAGTTGGCATGGGCTGATTTACAGACCCCTGAAATTGCTATGGGCTACAGGCAGTTATAGATCATAGGATTTTCTATCTAACAAATACTAAAACAATACATATTTAGTGGAGGGTGAGTTCTCACTTCACCCCGAGATCTCTGGCCTTGCAGCAAGCATGTTTACAGAAGCAGAAAAAAGAACTGATTAGAAATATTGGCCAATTAAGTAGAAAATTCCTCTTCAGTATCATTTCTGATTGTCATAAAAATTGTGCAAAGTTGGAATTTTCATTTCCATTTTAAAGATAAGGACACAAACTTAGTGAGGTTAATTAAGTTGCCCCAAGCCGATTAGCTGACTGAGCTGGGATTTTAATCAGACCTTCCAACTCCAAAGCCTGTCGTAAATTCATGGATCATTTTTATCTATGTGGACTTCAGCAAGTCAATATATACCATCCCAGAGTGAAGAGTCCACTTTGACATTTAAAGAGCCCACTCATAGAATGTAATGGACAGCTAGCTGTGCCTCAAAGCATTAATTTGTGTTAATGAAAACAGTTTCAAACTTACTAATTTCTCTTTGGCATCAAAGAAACACCCATCATTATCAATGTATTTCCCCCAGTCTCACTGACTTCTCTGTCGGAGATTAGAACTCCCTCGAGTTGACCATGGGCCCACCCACCTGCACAGAGCGTCAGCAGGAAAAACCTCTCCTGCTAATATGGGAACATCAGGTTTGGTTTCTGGTTCCTCAAGACTCCAGAGAGTTGTTAGCACCATGTGCCAGAGCTGGTACAAGAGGACATCTAGGAGGCTGAGAAGTCAGCCAGCCTCGTTCAACAGCATAGCACAGTGGTTACGAGTACAGGCTTTAGATTTGAGGCCCAGATATGCTACTGCCACTGCTGACACCAGGCATGTTATCCTGCCTCTAAGCCTCAATTCCTCATCTGGAAAATGAGGATAATTATTACCTGCCTCTAAAAATAGTTGTGAGAGTTAAATGAGATGGCATGTTCAAAATGCCCAGTGTATGAACCAAAAAGTTAGATGTTTAATGGTTTTGTTTCTGTTAAGTATTTAACACGTTAACAATTTAATATGTTAAATTGGACTGCCATTACATTTAGGAGTCTCTCCTATCCTTTTCAAGCACCTCAAAGGATAGTTTCCCCTACCCTTTTCAAGCACCTCAGTGACATTCATAGCAGCTACTATGTACCAGGCACTGTGCTGGGCATTGAGAAGCACAAAGATGAAAAAGGAATATCCATCCCTTCAAGTAACTTCCATTCTAGTTCAGAGAACAGACACTGAAACTAGTCATTTTAATATACTATGGTGAGTGATATGGGAGTTAAAAGAGTAATGGGAGCACAAAGAGACTTTCAGGGCCACATGGAAAGTCCAGGAAAGCTTTCAGGAAGCAGTGCCTGAGTGATCTTCAGTGAGAAGCAAGTAATTGAAAGTAGAGTGAGTATTCTTGGCTCAGGGGACAGATTGTCAAAGGCACAGAGGCATCAAATAGCTAGGTTTATACCAGAACCACAAGTGCCTTACAGGCTACTGGCACAAGTTTTGAAAGTACCCACATAAAGCCATACTGTTTACCTGGCTTGTTTCCTATGTCCTTGTCCAGAATAAAATGATATTTTTATTTTAAAACAACTCTAAAAATGTATATTTCCCTCAAATTCAAAATTGTCTCTGTTCAGCTCAGCTACAACCAATATCACAACCAAGGGCCCTTTCCTAAAGAGAGAGGTGAATGAAATGACCTCTTGCTTGATGCAAGGTTTCTCAACAGCAGCTCTATCAATGTTTAAGGCTGGAGAATTCTTTGGGGTCTTTCCTGAGCATTATAAGATGTTTAATAGCAACCAGGCCTTACCCTCTAGATGCCTGTAGCACTCTTCCAGTTGTGACAGCCAAAAAAGGTCACCAGACTTTGCCATATGTTTCCAAGTAGGAGGGAACTTGCCCCATTGAGAATCACTGATTTATTGCCATCTAGAACCACTTTTTCCTGCCTCTGTCTTCTCCAGGAGTTAACAAAGTCATCACCATTTAGTGATGTCACCATGAATTCCAAAGGTACTAGATTGCTCCCACCATATATCCATCAGTGATTTCATAGGAGAATCAACTAGCCTTCAGCCTTCAGCATGGGCTGAAAATGTTGGTGGGTGGTTCACTTGATTTTAGGCACAACAGAGGTGTACATTGTACAGTCTGCTGCCAGAGAGGTTTGTGAGGGATGTATATAGAATACATGAAGAGGTATTTTTAGAACTTAGTGAGTTTTTCTCCATCATCTCAGTACTGTTGCAAGGTGTCCACATTTCTGGTCTTGGTTGCAGAGAGAGAATGTACCTGGGTTAATGTGATCAGAAGGCAGAGAGAAGAGGCAGCCCAAATCCCAAAAGATGACATATCTGATGATTGGCTAACAAAAACCCCACCCCATTCTGGACAAGACAGAGAAGCATCACATAGAGATTTACCTACAAATTACCCAAACTTTTATATGCAAAACTTGATCATCAGCAGTTATATCTGGATTATCAACCAGCACATTCTTGTAAGAAACAATCCCCTGATTTCCTTGACTGAGCCTTTTGTGGCTGTGTCGCCATCACTGTTGATACTTGCTCTGGCCTGTGGTGTAGCCTACATCCCAGAAGGAGATAGAAGAAAATAATCCGAAATCTTAAAACAACTCTAGGTCTCCTCAACATCAAAGGATGTTTGAGCCAGTGAGTCAATAAGCTCGTAGAACAGGAAGGTGCTGTTTTCAGCTTTCTTTCCAATGTGTGTATATGGGGTGGGGGTGGGGGGTCAAGAGAGGAATAGGTAGAAAAGAATGAATGGTGGTAGGAGTGAGGAGGGGGGATAGAAGTTGGGTCCTCTATGTCATCACGGGAGGATGTACCACTTCACACCCAAAGAAGAGAGATGTGGAACAATACAGAGAAAGCAAAAGAAATACTCGAACATTGACCAGTGGCTCCAAATCCCAGTTTAGGGCCCAGACATACAAGTCAGCATTAGTCAACAATCTCTGTGAGATCACCCTGTGGGCAAAAAGAAAAAGAAAAAAATGCCTTAGAGGATTGGACAAGAATGAACAGCACAGCACCAAGTGGCTCCCTACTCAAAGAATGAAAAGTCTAGTCAAGAACAAGAAAGCAAACCCAGTGACTAAAGAGGGCTTGAAAAGTCAACATACAAAGAAATTCTGTAAATTCCAAGGGGAAAGAAAGAGAAAGAGCACTCAGAATCGGGTGAAGTTCCCGAGAGGTGTTTCAGCCTGGATTAGAAATAATCAGGGCTGGGCTGAGACTATTCAGCTAAACATAGAAATATCTCCTTCAGTCACAGGTCCTGGCTACTACCACTGGCTGCTCTCTCATTTAAGAAGCTGTATGGATGCCCCTGCAGCCACTGGAGAGCTACTTGGGTAGTAGAGGTCTCCTATAAACCCCCACAGGATGAACAGCCAGTTACACTACAGGGAGGAATAGCAAAAGCAAAAGGCCATTGTCCAAATGTGAACCTTGAGATGAGTGGACAGTGTCCTAAGGAAGACTAGGCCTGTTCTGGGCTTCCCCTGAAGCCCATTTAGAAACCACTGACCTCTTAGGTGGAGACATTCTGGAAAACCTGAACCAGGCTTACTGCCTAGTTGATTGTCCTCCTCTTGTAAACTCTAAGTGCTAGACTTCCTTGGAGCTCAGCCTGGACCCTCTTCTCTTCCCTGCCTCAGGGAGAACCTATCAGTTCCATGGCTTTAGTAACCACCCTAACCATCCTTATGCTGACGATGTCCAAATGTGATGTCCAGCCCTAAACGGCCTCCCTTCTGAATCCACCTTCATATCTCTGACTGTAGCCTAGATATCTCCACTCAGCTATCTCTTGAGCAGCTCAAATTTACCTAAAGCAAAGTCCTGACGTCCTTCCTTAGACTCATCCCACCCTCTTGCTAGGAATCTGGGCATCCTGATTGAATCTTCCATGTCCTCTATGCCTCACATCTAATCCATTAACAAGTCCTGTCATTTCTCCAGTTCAGACCTGGTTCCTTTTCTTTATACACTTCTCACAACTTGAAATTATTTTATTTGTTGTTGTTGGGCTCCCTCACTAAAACAAGAGCAGGAGGCAACATTTTATTTTTGCCCACCGATGCATTTCCAACATGTAACCCAGTGTCAGAGGGTAAACACTTAATGAACATTGGTTGAAGGAATAATTTCATTAATAATGACTTCATCCAGAATGAAACAGCTGTCCCATAACTGGCCTGGCATATTCCCATAGGGCCAACCCTCTGAGCTGGGACAGGCATTGAGTCTGCCCACCTATCTCTCCTTAACACCAGAGGGATACCAGCCATAAAAGACACCTTCCTGCCCCAAAATGAGGCAAATAACTGCTAAATCCCACCTCCTTCATAGAGCCATCCTGGGAAATCAGAGTGGAAATGGCACTGTACTGCTTTGCCAAGTGTGGACAGGGGATTTCCACACAAATCTCTTCAAGCCCCAGTTGTTGGTCTCCTTTGTTTCTTTGTGTCTTTGTCCTTCTCTGAAATAAATTTAGCTTTGGCCTAAGATGGATACACTGCTTCCCTGGCCTTACCTGGCTAAACATTTCTACTCCATCGCCTGAGCATTCCCTCACAGCCAAATGTGCCAGGAGGGCAGCAATACAGCCTCAGAAACAGTGTGGGGAAGTGGAAGGAGCTTGGGTCTACCTCTGGCTCACATCATCAGGTATTCTTTGATCTTAATACTACCCTAAGCAAGCCACTCCACTCTCAGAGCCTCGGTCTTCTCATTTGCAAATGAAGTTCTTGGACTCCTTGCCTGTGAGTGCTTTCCAGACACGACAGTCCAGACAGCACTCCACATGGCTAACTGGAGATTTCCTGGTGCAGAGCAGACACCAGGAGCTTCCATGGCTGGCATACACATCTGGGGACCCAGAGAGCATGCAAACGAACAGTGCTCAGGTGCAGGACATTTTCTGAGGGGTGTTCATAGTTGTTTACCAGGAAGGGGGTGCCTCTGTGGAAAATATTGAGTTAAAAGTATTTACCAGATATTCCTTGCTACAAGACTTCTCTGAACCTCTAATATGTGCTCCAAAGAGAGATTAATGGACATAAACCCTTTTTCTGCAGAGCTCCCTAACAGACTGGGTCAGACTTTGAGGTAAGTGGCTCTCAGGAAATCCCTGCAGCCCTGGGCTTCTAGCAGGTCACACTTTCTCAGGTGCAGCTTAATGCAGGAAAAGCTTTCAGGTTGTCAGCTGGAGTGGGAACTAGCATGAAGGAAAGAAGACCGCTGTCCCCAAGACCCTCAGCAACTCAAAGCTCTCTCAGGTTCCCCCAAATGAGAGAAGGCAAAGAGGAGATAAATGTCTGCATGAGCCACCTTCCTCCTAGAGTACGGCCTCCTGGAGTGTGCCCCAGCTCTCAACTCAGTGTTCAAAGAACAAAGAACAACTAGATCTTGCCCTTTTAGATGCCATGCAATGGGCAGAGGAACAGTACTCCAGCTATTCTGAGTGTGCACAGCCCACATGGGGAGAGTGAGAGAAGTCAGTCTAGGCGGGAGAAAGGTGTCCAGAGAAGACTCAGAGGCCCAATGTGAAACATCATGCACTTTATTAGCAACAGAACAAATCAGTAGAGGGCTTGTGTTATACACATCAGAACTGTGGCGACCATTCCACGCACGGAAGGGACTCCAAAGGCAGCAGAAGGTGGCAGCTGAGGCCACACCTAGACAATCACAGGCACAGACTGGAGCCAGAGGGAGTCTGGAATTTTCACGGCTGTGCTTGGCCAGGGATCTGAATGGAGGAGCTCGAGGCCAGGGTCTTCTAGCCCCAAAGATCAGCCCCACTCAGAGGGACGGGGAGAGCCAGGGGAGGCGGAGGGACGGCGCTGAGGGTGCTACTGATGCCTTGTCAGAGGGAAGGAGCAGATGGGGACAGGAGGTGATGGGATGGCAGCGGTGCCCATGCGCGTTATTTATCTGGAGCAGCGCTGGGAGGATTGGGAGAACGTGATGCTGCCACCCCGGTTGCTGCCTGAGCTGAAGCCTCCGCCACTGATGCCACAGCGAACCCCGTAGCCAGAGCCGAAGCCGCTGCCGCTTCCGAAGCCACTGCCTCCACTGAATCCACTGCTACCTCCAAAGCCATTGCTTCCAACGAATCCACTGCCACCGCTGAATCCGCTGCCGCCTGCCCGGCTGAAGCTGCTGCCGGCGCCCCCTCCCACGCTGAAACCTCCTCCATAACCACCTGCTGAGGCCGAGGCCGTGTTGCTGCTGCTGACCACGGCTGCAGGGGAGAGGACAGTACAGTGATCGGCACTCAGTGCCCATGACACTGTGTTATAATTAATGATTTGCTGGGCCCAAGATGACTGAGAGGCGATCAAGGCAGCTTTGCACCTGATGACCATTGTGAGACATTCTAATGTCATAAGGTGTTCAGCCTCAAAGTATTAAGATATCATGAATTGTCCAGTGGTTCCTTCTACATACAGTCAATTCTTGATGATGCCCTCAGAGATTAATCAGAATTTCTCCTCCGATTAACAGGCTCCCTACTGGATATTCCCCATGTGTATAGACCCATGAATAGTGCCCAGAATCCAGAACAATTACAAAAGCATATCTGCTGCCCTTTCCACCACCTCCAACACCCATAGCAAAATTTTTTAAGTTAGTTGCTACTGCCCTTTATTACTACAGATATTTCAGAATCAATTCTCATTGTCATGGTTACTTTAGCTACTTACAGATGCTGACAGCATTCTGGCACTCTCCAGATATCCTGTACGAGAAAACAAGAAAAAGCTCCATCACAAAGCAAATTTCCATCAAGTCTAAGAAAGAAGGGAATGAATTCAGTAACCCAAACTAAATCCAGAAGCCTGGGAGATCAGTCCTGTTTCTACATGGTCCTGTGGGCCACAACAGAGCCCCCTAGGCACAGTGGTTGCATATATGCTTTGTCTAACTGTGGAAAGAGTGGGTTGATAAAGACAAATGCTTCTCTGCGAGGCCTGTGGAAGGTGGGGGACTCTCTCTATACAGCAGGCCTCCATTTTCATTTATGTGGTCACTTATCTGGCCTTCAGCATGTGACTTGTGTCAGGGGAGATGGGGAGTTGGAATCAGAGACCCACCTGCACTCCTCGCCTTCCAGCAGCTTGCGGTAGGTGGCGATCTCCACATCCAGAGCCAGCTTGACATTCATCAGCTCCTGGTAGTCACGCAGCAGCCGAGCCATGTCATCCTTGGCCTGTTGTAGGGCAGCCTGCAGCTCTTGGAGCTTGGCATTGGCATCCTTGAGGGCCATCTCCCCACGCTGCTCAGCTTCTGCGATTGCCGTCTGAAGGTTGGCATTCTGGAACAGGGGAAGTAGGAGAAAGGATGAGCCCAGTAAGAGGGTCCTGGGCTTGCTGAGTCTTAGAATTGATTATCCCAGAACAATCTTCTTAAAGTCAGTCAACATCATCCCTTCACTAGCACCTCTATTTCATCTTCACCCATGGAGCTATTTCCCTTGTGGATTACCAACTATCTAGATTAGCTTGGTCTTTGAACACCCTTGAAGTAAATACTGCCTGAGATGACCCCAGAAGTGCATCCCAAACTAGGAGTCCTGAGATTCTAGTCCCCACCCTCAATGGTCAGCCCAGGCACCAGCATCTATTGCCATCCCACCTGCTTCTTGATGCTCTCGATCTCGGCCCGCAGCCTTTGGATCATCCTGTTGATCTCCATAATCTCATTCTTTGTGCTCTTCAGGTCATCCCCATGTCTGCCGGCCGTGGTCTGCAGCTCTCCCAACTGGAGAACAGAAGGGGAGATGGGAAGTTCATGTGGCTTTTCATGACTTGTTTCTTCATCCCTAACATCATCCATCCAACCTTGAGGTGCTTAATAAGCTTTTGTTAAAATGACAGAGTTAAGTGTCAGCAGGGACACCTCTGAGGCAGCAGGGGAGAGAATATCTGAATTGTTGTCATAGAAGATTCTCCTCCCCTGCAGTCCCTGAACAAGCTAAAGTCAGTCCATGTGGCCTGGCAGAGAACAATGGAACCACCTTCCTCCAGACGGCAGCAATAAAAAACCATTTCTGCAACTGAAAAACCATTAGAGCTATGTCTTCAGAGAGTAGAAGGGGGGTGTATCCAGTGACACTAGAAACTCATTACCTAGGAGTTCCACAGGCTACAGATTCCCTGAGACATTCAGTGGATCCCCTGAGAGGTGCTTATCTCCCACCTTAGTCTGGTACAGGGCCTCAGCCTCAGCCTTGCTCCTCTGGGCGATCTCCTCGTATTGGGCCTTGACCTCAGCAATGATGCTGTCCAGGTCCAGGCAGCGGTTGTTGTCCATGGTGAGGACCACAGACGTGTCACTGACATGACTCTGCATCTGGGATAGCTCCTGCCAAAACAGAGGATCCTCTTTACTCTTGAAACCTCTACAATAAGCACTCAGAGGACAGAGAAAATCCTGACTCATTCACTGACTTGGCTTTGATTGTGATCTGCCCCAGCCTGCCCCCCAGCTCATCCTGCAGAACCCCAATATGGGGTTTTATCACTAGGCTCAATCTTTCCAGGCCCGAACATCAAATGCCTCAGCCTCAAATCTGAAAACACCTCACCCTCACTCTCTCCCCCTCTTAGTAAGAAATGCCCTCACCATATCATAGAGAGTCCTCAGAAAGTTGATCTCATCTGTTAAAGCATCCACCTTGGCCTGAAGTTCCACCTTGTTCATGTAGGCAGCATCCACATCCTGAGAAAGACAGAAGCATAAAGGCCATATTCCCCTAAAGACCAAACAACAAACTATAACTGCAGCAAGGAAGAGTCAGGAGGACCAGGGCTGGTGATTGATCGGTCTTTGTCTGAGGCTGGTCTCCACATGAAGGAGTAATATGCATCTCACTGAGGTGGTTTAAGTCCAATCCTATTCAAAAACTAAAAACAAATAAGCTGACTTATTGAAGGACCTTTCCAGACAAAGTTGCACCTGGCTGCTGTTTTTTGCCCCAACTGCCTGAACTTGGTAGCTCCATGGCAGTGGAATAAGGAGATTTCCCCCAACCCAGCCAGAAATCTGCATCTACAAGCCCCAAGAACCTCACATATAGCCCTTACCTTCTTCAGGGTCACAAATTCATTCTCAGCAGTTGTACGCTTATTGATTTCATTCTCATATCTGTAAGAGTTAAAAAGAACTAGCTGAGTTTGGGTTTTGAGGTAGTCATAAACACCACTGTTCTCTACAATTCTGAACAGTCATCTCTTCCGCCCTCTGTTCCTCTCTACCCCTCTTAGATGTATACATCCCTTTTACTATCTCCCTTTTAGGAGAGCCAGCCTTTCCAATTTGTTCAGGCAGACTGTTCCAGTTTTAGCATTTCAAGTCCCATGTCCTGGGGAAACCTCTCAGTCCTGGGATGGCAAACTGAGATGGTAGGTCAATACACTATGGGTTGTCCCAGCATCCTTCAGATCCTAGAACCAGGATATTCCACAACCTGGCTTCTAAAGAAGTGCTCCCTCAATTGTAAACTCATTCTGCTAGACACAATTTCATTTGTAAAGGGCTATCCTTGGAGAAGGAAGGTGAAGTGGAACCTAATGAACCAAGCTGTCCTCCATGAAGATAAGGGTAGGAAAACAGGCTAAGTGCTCAGCAGGCAGGAAGAATGCAGTAAAGGCTGGGACTTCGAGACAGGGTGGCCCATGGCATCGGCCCACTCCTGCCTCTGTCACTTACTTCTTCTTGAAGTCCTCTACCAGGTCCTGCATGTTCCCCAGCTCTGAGTCCAGACGGCCTCTCTCTGCCAGAATGCTGTCCAGGTAGCTCCGCCGGGAACTGATATAGTTCTCAAAAAGGGGCTCAAGGTTGTTGGTGCCTGTGGTGAAATTGGTGCCCTGCTGTTGGAGTAGGTTCCATTTGGTCTCCAGGACCTTGTTCTGCTGCTCGAGGAACCGCACCTGCAGTGCATTGAGTAAAGCAACATCAAGCGACACTTGTAGCAGAGGAGTGGAGGGGCCTTGGCTCAGGTAGGACAAGATGTCTGTATCTCCCCATCCCACAGCACAAAGGCCTAGAAAGAACATGAAGATAGGCTTCTACTGTAGCTGAAGAGGATACTGTCAGACAGTCACATCCGTCAGGCCATTAAGCATGCAGCATGGTTTAGAAAGTTACAGAAAGAAGAGAGATGGGTGAGGAAACTGAAAGGATTTCCTGCCTGTACATAGAGGTAAAGATGACCTCTCAGTGTTCCTGGGGATTTCATGACTATATCTAACTTCCAAAATTACAGTAGACTGCAAAAATGTACTTAAACTTTAGCAGCGTCTTTTCCTTCTAAGGCTCCACTAACATTCCAGTCCTTCGAAAGATGTGAGTCACTGGGACCTGATACTGATTGAAATGCCATAATCATCGTGACAGGAGAAAGATAGCTAGTGTGACCTCTCTTGGTCTGGGGGTCACCGACAACTCCTCTCTTTCTGACAAGATTGATTAGGGCTGTAGACAATGTTGCCAGTTTCTCCACAACCCCTTGGGACTAAGGTTCCACATAAGCCTCTTTAATTCTTTCTCTGAGGCATATACCTCCTGTGCTTGGCACAGAGACATAAAAGGAACAGGCCTCCTGGAAATCCTCAGAGAGCAGCTTATATTTGAAAAGCCTCCAGTTCTGGGTCAGACCCTTCCCTGACAGTGATCATGGCCCTTACCATGTGCTGCCAGCTCTGCCAGCCTAGGCCTAGATAAGGCAACAATTGGGAGATTTGAGCAGACAGTAAGCCAAGCAGAGCTTGGTGATGTCCAGCTCCACATAGAGGACCACTGTCCATGACCATCACATGATCATGTGGAAGAGCTTATTGGCCTTGAACATCTTCATAGGCCCTAGAATGCTGCCTAACCCCACCCCTGCCTCCAGCCTTGCCCATCCAAGATAGATCCTAAACACTGTGTCTAAATGTCAAACTCAAAACCCCCAGCCTAGAAATGAGGGTCCAATCAAAGTTTCATCACCTTGTCGATGAAGGAAGCAAACTTATTGTTGAGGGTCTTGATCTGCTCCCGCTCCTGGGCCTTGACCTGCCCAATCTGGGGGTCGATCTCCACATTGAGGGGCTGCAGGAGGCTCTGATTGACAGTCACTTCCTGGATTCCCCCAGGGAAGCCACCAGGCCCAAAGCCACCAGGCCCACCAAAGCCACCTGGCCCACCACCAAAGCCACCTGACCCTCCAAAGCCACCAACTCCACCAAAGCCACCAGCCCCTCCAAAGCCACCTCCCATTCCTCTGCCACCACCAAAGCCACCTCCATAGCCACCTGCAAAGCCACTGCCACAGCTGCTATGCCCTCCCCCAAAACCACCAGCCCGGGAGCCACCAGCCACACTGATGGAGATGCTCTTGTTGCCACCCAGGTTATAGAGGCTGCGACTGCCAAAGCCACCTGCTCCGCTCCGGAACCCACAGGCACCTCCACTTGCTCCCCCAGAGCGGATTGCACAGCTCATCCTGCTTCTGCCAGAGATGACAGTAGAGTGGCCAGAGAAGCCCTGGCTCCCACCACTGAAGGACTTCTTGCAGACTTGTCTGTTCATGGTGAGAAGACTTGATAAAGGAAAAGTGCGAGTGAAGCAAAGACACCTAGAGTCAGAGGAAGAGGGAAGGAAATTGAAGACCTGTGCAGAATAAAATCCCTTTATATACATCTAGGAGGTAGCTGACTGGGCTCAAATAAAGGAGAGATAATTAAATCCCAAATAGTAATGGGTTGGGTTTGCCTCCAAGGCAATAAGTTTGTTCCAGGATGCTAAACGCATGTGAAATAATCTGAAATGGTAAACGTGCCAAGGAGGCAGGCTCATCTGACAGGGGGTGGTGCCTGGATTGCTCCATTCTTTGGGCATGGCCACCTCTTCACTTTGTCTGACAGGATCCAGAAGGCATACTCATCTGTAACAGGTGCTCAGCAGCATCTGTCTGCCTTGTGTCCCTGTCCCTGCCAGAGCCAGCTCAGCTTTAGGAAGGGTGAAATGGAAGGTAGATTCAAGAGGTTTTGGTCCTCTGAGTGGTAGAGACAGTGAAGCCCAGATAAAGACTCAGGGAAAATATTTCAGTAGAAAGGCTGATACAGTTCACTACACCGTCAGCACAGGGTCATAGAGAGCCCAGCATGTGCCCAGCTCTGTGCCAGATTTGGGGATGAAGTGATGACCTCTCTTCCTCCCTTCCTGGAAACAAAGCCCAAAACCAACACAAATCTGCCTCCTGGATTTCCCCTCTATCTCAAGCTGTAGTTAAGGAGACAGAAACATTTAGGTTCATGACTGTCCTCTGAGGAAAAGGTCAGTTAATACCTATGCACTTTGATGAGATATTAGCAAACTTCAACATATGAAATGTTCGTTCATTTGTTCAAACTTACCAGCAAAACTACACACTAACCCACATCTTGGAGCAACTCTAAGTCTCCCCATATTTTTGGTATTTCTCTGTTTTCAGCTCAAGTCCCAAGGAACTAAAAATTTAAATATTAATTCTACCACCAATTCAACAAATATCAACAGATTGCCTAACTCGTACCAGGCACTGAGTAAGGCACTGGAGACTCATGAATGAGGCACACAGGGCCCCTGAGGGGCCACTCTCTGGTTGAGGAGCAGTGCTCCTGGGAGGTATGTGAACTCACTACCCAGACCCACCACCAGCCTCAGTAGGCCAGATCTGGCAGAGCCAGCAGCACTCCCGTAGGTGTCTGACTCCAAAACTTTGAGAATCTGCCAGCCTGGTGTTTTTCAGAGGCTTAGGGACTGGACTTGGCTTGTCTAAGAGGAAACCCTTTCTCATCAGCTCTGGAGCTAGTCTCCCCTTATCTCTCCAGGATGGGTCTTTTTCCATCTGTCTGCTGCACACTAGGCCCTGCCAAGGGTGTGGCCTGTGTGGCCTTGGCAGGAGCCTCCTCAGAATAGGGGGAAAGGAGGAAAGGACAGGGAATTTTTCAATTCTCACTGGGCAGGGCTAGGATGGCCCAAATACAGAGGAAGTGAAGGTTCTTCAGTGGCCTGGTTCTTCCACTTTGTCCTTCTATCCTCCATTTGTTACCCCTAGGCTATGTGACATCCTAGCCTCTTCCCCAGAATAAAGCTATAAACTTTTCATGAGCTTATGGTCTTGTTAATAATACACTGGATCTCTTGGTTCTTAGTGCTATGGTTTGCCAATAATAGATGCTCATAAAGGTTAGTTGAATGAATAAGTCAACCAATCAATCAGTTGGTGAATTAATGAGTAAATTGTGCCTTTATACTGTATTACAACCAAATAAAACTGGTAAAAAGTTAGTTCAGATACCACTACATGAGGTAGTCCAAGCTAATTGAGATCACCTTAACATGACACATCCAGACCTCTCAATTTTTGTGTTCAGCTTTAAGAAATTGTACATGCAAACTGAATGCCATCTCCTTCCCACTGGAAAAAATGTGGTAGAATCACAGTATCAAAAAATAATCAATCACAGAATCATCTTGAAGTTGACTGGGCTTTTGAGGTCACTTAATATGCCCCCTGCCCAGCACTGAGATTTCCTTCCCAGTACATCTTACTTACAACCTTGATCTTCCACAGCTGCTGCCCAAGGTTTAATGGCATGTGAAATTAGCCCAAGGCCCAGAGAGTGGCCACACAGACACCCTCCTCATCTTTACTCCCTCAGAGGAACCAGAGTTTAAATAATGAACCAAATCCAGAGCTGGACCAGCCCCTCCCTATGACTAACCATGACCAAGGTATTTAAAGTCTTTATGTATCAGCATCATTAACCATTAAAGATGGTCAATCATCTCTGCCCCTCTGGATCTCACAGAAATAGAACTGGATGAATGAAATCTCTGTCAAGTGTTTCAATAAACATATCACAAAAATTAGGCCATATCTTTTTTCTCTTAATATTTAAGAGTATGCATTTTGGAGCCAAATAGACCCAGTTTTTTATCATTTATTTTTAATTAACATACAATATTATATTAGTTTAGGATATACATAGACCCAGTTTTTAAATCTCAGCTTTGTCACTGCATGTCCATGAGCAAGTTCCTTAACTTGTCTGTGCCTCAGTTTCCTCATCTATAAAATTAATTTAAATGTACCTTATAGAGTCATAGCCATGCCTAAAAAGTGCCTAGCACACTATTAGTGTTCAGTTAGTGTTTCCTATTATTTTCAACTATTTTTATTTGCAAGTCACATGGAGAATTTTAGCCTGAATACCTGTTAAAAGAATCAATATAAAATGATGCTTCTATTTCTAAATTATCCATTGAAGTCATTGGAATATGAGTATAGCTTAGAGATAGAGAGATAGAAATTATATTAACTCCACAACTTGGGGTGAAGGGAAAACCATGTGAGAAAGAATGGTTTTCAAAGAGCTCACAATCTAGACAAACCAAACAATACACAACTGTGTAAAACTAGGTGCTATGTTGCAGGTACTGTGAGAGCATGGAGAATCAGAAAAGCAAGGAAAATGCAGAATCACATGGGAAGGCTTCATGAAGGGACATAAGCTGAAATTTTTAAGGCGGGCAGGATTTTGACAGAAAGAAAGTCATTTCAGCCCAGATGATCATGAAAAGGCTCAATGTTGTAAACAAGCACGACTGGATTCAGAAAGTGAAGATTATGAGAGACTTTTGTCATTTGTGACTACACAACATTCTTGAACACGTTCCTACATTTGGATTATTTCCCACATTGTGATCCCCACCTTCCTGCATTAAAATTCAAAACACACATTCCCAGACCCCTTTGCAGCTAGAGGCCAGGCCTTTCAATCTTCCAATGAAATAGACTCTTGTGAGACTTGGGGACAACGTAAGGAGATGGCCACAGAAAAAGCAATAGATCTTTCCAGAGAGCAAAATGATAAAGACAAGTAGGACTCTGTGGTCAGAAGTAGGGTTTTCTCATTTTGCCTCAAGCATCATGGGTACAGCAGCAGTTTTAACCAGATTAGACCCCAAGTGTGGCTGGGAATAGTTTCAGGCTATAGAACTCCCAGAAATGCCACAAGCAACACGGTCCTTTAATAAATTATTTTTAGTTGCATTAGACAGAATAGATATTCATATTTGCAAGTATAAGCCTTTATTAGACACACCTAGCTAAAGCAGAAAGAGATTGTGGGAGAAAACACTGGAGAAATGAGTGAGAACAGGATGGAGGGCTTGCCTTTTGTGCCAGACAGAATGAGGCTGCTGTATGGCCAGGTGTGGGGCCTGAAGTCCAGGGTAATGGGAATTCTTAAACTCATAGTATTTCAAGGTACCTAACTGCCCTGACCAGGACAGATAGGAGCCATTGCCAGAGCCCACTGATTCTTATTGTTCCTGTAGATGGAACACTTGGAGATGAATCTTTGGGAAGCAAAGTCACACCCACCATTGTCATCAGCTAGTCCTAGATCTGGGACCTCCCCAGCAGGTGGTGGAAAGAGTGAGAAGATAGTTTTGATCTAGTCTTATTTTGTAGCTAGAATTGTGGAGAAGACATTGCACCACAAGAAAAGAGGAAGCAAACCAGAGTTTGGAAGTACATTAGCAGAACTAGAATGTCAATTCTGATTGGAGAGTCATGAGTGATACAGATAATGGAAGGGGAGGAAGCAATCAGTAATTTGAAATTCTAGATAGTCAAGCCCATCTGGACTTGGAAAACCCAAAAAATATTTTGAGAAAACAGAATTGACTTACACTCACCCCTAACACCTGTATTATTTGGAGCTTAACTAAGTATCTTAAGTACTGATAGATACTTAAGTACTATATACATAGTACTCCAGTACTCTGGAGAAAAGAGTGAGTCCCTGTGTTACAATGCATCAAATCAGAACCTCATAGGATGTTGCAAGCCAAGAGTCTGTCCAGTCCACTCCTTTACCTTGAAGCAGGCCCCTGCTTCAGCCTTTCCTGCTCTTTAGAATCCCCCATGGAAGGTAATTCACCAAATTTCCTGGCTTACCCAGGCCAGCAAGGCAATGCCCTGACCGGAGGAAGGTCTTCATGATCTAGCTTTAATGTCTTCAGCTCCAATAAAAACCTGACTCCTCTTCATGGGATCAGTAAAGTTGGGTTGGCAGAGGCCTCACTGCCTGTCCATCATCACCATGGCACCCAATCTTCCCTTTATATATATATATATATATATATATATATATATATATATATATATATATATATATTCATATATTTATATAAATGTAAATATATATATTTGCATATATATTTATATTTACATATATATACAGAGAGAGAGAGAAAGAGAGAGAGAGAGAGAACATTGGTTCCCTTATTACTCTGTCTTCCTTCTGGCTCTACACATAGCCATTACTGTATTGTCATCTGCATTCCCTGAGCCGTGCTCCTATCCCTGTGACCTATCCACTACTAATTTGTACTAAGGGTTCCTTTTAACACCAAAAATTTTATTGACTTTCATATATGTCAAAACTAATACTTTCAATATTCTTTGAGAATATATCTTTTTACTTCAAATTCAGCAGTATTTTTTAAAATTACATCTTATAATCATATATATTTGGAAATGGTAGTTCATACCCATGAAAGATATACTGCTTTTTCAATCTACAGACATTTGTGCACATCTGGATGCTCAGAACACTTGCAGTTACACAACAGCCACCGTAAACAAGGTCTTTTAGCCTTGGGTCACAAACTGCTTCCTGGTTAAAACAGCCTTTTCCACTGCTGGACAGCTCTGTCCCTTTCACAGAGCTCACTGTCCCCTTCTGAGATTCCCTGCTGTTCTGTACCTCTCTGAGTGCTGTCACCTGAAGTCCTTCTTGCCTTTGTGTCTATCATCTCCTGGTCCTGGCAGTCCCTCAATGGATCTCGTCTGAACTGAAATGAATTTGCTCTCATCTGGCCAGTGCAATACACACACAGACTTCCCTGGCTTCCATCTGACAGCTCTCCCAATATTAGAAAATCCTGTTGAATCTCCAGAAGCAGTTCTCCAGGTTAAGTACAATTTGCTTCTCCCAGATTTCAGCACACATGGTTTCCAGGACTCTCCATTCCATTTTGTGAATGTATCTCTTAAAATCATGGTGCCTAATTAAGATATAATACTGTCTGTGATGTGGACACTGTGCTTCTTTCAATGCAGGCTAAGATTATATATCCGTCTTTATCTGTTAGCTCATATCTATCCTGACCGCGGGATAAGCTGTGGGCTTTTCCCATGTAAGTCAGGCAGTCTGAGTTTGGATCCTGATTCTGTTTCTTACTTGTGTGATCTTGGGCAACTTTCCTCATCTGAGAAATGAAAATAATGCGGATTAATCTCTTTGTTGTGAGAACTGAATTAAATAATGTATGGCAAACTCTAGCAATGATTCCTAGACATAGTACTCAGGAAAGATTAGCTATTATTTTGTGTTTGTCATTTTGTGTCACTTTAGCATATGCTTCTGTCCTAACATGAAAATAGGCCCTTTTCTGTTGCTCTGGAAAAATCACAGATTAATTCAATGAATTCATTTCTCCTGTGACTACCTACCTGACAGTAAGGCAAAGATATAATGGCCACCATAACAAGAAGGTATCTTAAGAGGAAAAAACGAAGCAGGCAATTCTGTAGAGTATAACAGAATTTATTGTAGGGTAATATACTTACCGGAAGTGGGTCAGAACACGAAAAACAACACAGCAGTTCTGAACAGATAATTTTCCACTCCAGACCCTTGTTTGTGTACTTTTTAACAGTATAACTCAGGCACTGATGGTTGACAAGGCAAAGGGACAAAGACTACAGTAGCACCAGGAGACTTATCTCCTGGTGGTCTTATGATAAATGATTACTTATAACTGATACTATTACCAGTTTGATATTTATCTCGGTTGTCATGCCATTCTGGCTATTGCTAAAAAAATATTTATGGCTACTTTTTAAAACTCACAGATAATCATGAAATAGAAGGCTTGGTATGCTTGCTAAGTGAAGTTGGTCAAAGACACAGCATAAAATTTAAAAATGAAATAAAATCCAGGACACAGAGATAGTTGGTTTTATTCACATCTACATCAATACATGACCAAGCATCTGTTTTCTTCATCGTATTTCTGACTTAATATCCTATTTTTGCTGGTGAAAAACATCAGCCCTGATCAGCCAGCCCTGGCTTTCTCTATTCATGCAATGAATACTTATTGAGCACTTACTATTTACCAAGTACTGTTCCGGGCACCAGAAATGCAGTAATGGACAAAACAGATAAAGTCCCTTCTCTCCTAAAACTCACATGCCAGTGTGGACAGACAATAAACAAATAAATACATGTTATGTCAAACAATAAAAGAAACTACAAAATAAATGCAGCAGGTGTTATTTCATAGAGGTGGCCTTGATGGACCTGAGCAAATATCTGAATACAGTGAAGGAGCATTACATGCAGACTTCTGAGCAAAGGGTGTCCTGGGCAGAGGGAACCACAAGTGTAAAGGCCCTGAGGCAGGAGTGTGAGACATGTTTGAGGAGTAGCATGGGGCCAGCACAGCTGAAGCAGATGAGGGAAAAGGAAAAGCATCAGAGATGAGATCTGGGGAAGCTGGGAGGCAAATCACGCAGGCTGAGATGCTAAATAAAGCCAGATTTTACTCTGAGAGGTGAAGCCCTTGAAAAGTTTCAGCAAAAGTGAGACATGAGCTGACTTATAAAAGGATGAATCTGGCTGCTGTGTAGAGGATAGACCACTAGGGTCAAGGGGGAATGTATTGAAACCACTCCACCTTCCTTACCCTCCAGGATGGAAAGTTGCCTTCTGGTTTTAAACAACTCACTTCTGCTTCCTGCTCTAAGAATATACTGAAGGAACAGTGGCCACAAAGCATTACAGAGAAGATGAGCAGGACAATAAAACTGAAGATGAGACTCATTCTGAGTAAGCCTTTATTTATATAAGATTCTTCTGAAGATAGGAGCTCACCACCATAGTTGTGTTGAATCGTTTTTGTCCAGTGTATCTTCTCAAACCAGAGGTTGAAGTAGCAGAAATTATTTTGTCCTCACTGGGAGGTACCCAAGAAAACTTAGGAAGTTTGATATGAAAGGTAAAAGGGGAAGAGGAAAAAATTGTTAAGTGATCATTTAACCTAGGGAAAAGGAAATGTAAATTTATTTTTTTGTGTGCTATGATTTCAGAAGCATGGATCTCACTCTCTCCATTGGAGAATTTAAGGGACTCCAGTTGGACTTAAAGCAGAGGATGTGATCATGATAGAAAATAAAGTGACCATGAGATACTGTGTAAGTAATCTAAGGAGATTTAGAAATAGTGATTCACTGCCCCTAGAGTATGGAAGGTACGCAACAAATATTGAAGGAATGAATTTCATTGTAAGGGAGATGATTCTGCCAGGAGACAAAGGAATGACAACAAACCTCTCAGTCCCTGGGAACATTTCCTCATAGTCAACAAGAGTGGACAGGAGGCAGAGCAATTGCAAGGCTTAGCATTACAGCTCTGGCTCTGTGGAAGGGGAGTAAGGTGTCAATGGGGCAGTTCCCAGACATGAGTCCAAAGCCTGTCATGAGCCCAAAGGCCACACCCTGAAAGTAGATAGCCCAGAGTCCCCTCCCTGTCTCTTCTAGAGCTTCATCTCTCATATACACCTCATTCTGAGCTTGTCCAGTCTTGGAACATGAAACCCAAGTCCAAATAAATTGAACCAAATGGTCCAAGCCTTGGTCTTCCACCTCCTGGCCTCAACCTACTTCTCCAGTGTTCCCTCCCATCCCTCCCAGCCTTTAGTCTTAAGGGATGCTAAGCTGCATTGGGTTCCTACATATACTGCACAGTGCCATACTTCCCTGTCTTTACTCTGATATTCTTGCTGCCTAGAGTACCCTTCTGCCCTGTACCTCTTACCTCGACTCCAAGTCCACACACTTGATAGCAGACTGACTTCTTTTAAGGCTTCAAGATTTATCTCAGGTGGCACTTCCTCCAGGAAGCCTTCCTTCAATCCCTAGGCAAAAGGTGCTTTTCCTTTGGTATTCAAGAGCCTACATCTACTATCATTCTAACACTGTCCTGAATGTATGGAAAATCTGTATTTAATGTGCTGCCTCCCCAATGCTCCCCATACTCACATACACATAGTCACCTTGAACTATATCTTCCTCAAGGACAAGGACTCCACTGTGATGCTTGTTAAGCTGAAGCTCTTAGGCAGTGAATTTGCAGACAGAGGAGCTCCCAGTCTGAAGGGAAATACTGCAGCCCCTCAGGACACCACACAGTGAAGGGAGTGTGATCAAAATGAGGCCTGAGGAAACCTAGGGGTGACAGAGCAACAGGATGAGCCAGTAGGGTGGAGCCACTCCAGGGAGGGTCGTGGAAGAAAGGACTTCCTCTTAGAAGAGTTTAGAATCCTTCCCACTGTCAGATCACTTCCCCCCATCTCTAGCACCCAGGCCTCCCTGTCCTTCAAGGCCCCACTTAAATGCCACCTCCTGCATGAAGCCTCCTGTGATTGCCAACCTCCTCACGCATCCAAGACTAGAAGTGTGAACTTCCATAGCCTTTTTTTGTAACCCCCAAGAGCATTTTTCTGTCTATCTGGTTACCAAGCTATGTATATGTATGTTTTTATCTAGACATGATTATTTAAATTAACAACTCCTTGAAAGCAAAGTCTAATTCTTATTGTAACATTGCCTGGAACAGACTAGGCACTCAATAAACATTTGTTTATTTACTCAACCAACATGTCTTAAATGTCTACTAGTGTCAAGCACAGTGGCTCTGACATATCAACATAAATAAAGCATGATTCCTGCCCTAAGAATTCAAAGGCATTAGCTAATGAATGGGTGGGTTGGTAGAGGGACTTGACTGGCAAATAGCAATAAAACTCTTTCTCCAGAAAACCTCTTCCTAGTTCATCTAGCTTATCTTCAACCTTCTTAGAATTGTTGAGGATCAAATCCACAACACTTCAATTAAAAAAACTGCAGATGCTGAACAATTTTACCTTCACTTGAGTCAACCAGGAAACTCTGGGTGGCAATGAGCCAGAATCCTGGGGCTTCTACCACCACCAAGACGCCTCATGGCCATGGCCCGACCCTCTCAATCTTCTCTTCCTGGGATAAAAGAGATGACTGTTCGTTCCCTACCTTCAATACAGTGAAAATATGGAGCAGGGACTAAAATGGCTTCTTCCCTCAGCCCGGCCCTCCCTTTGTCCCAGGCTGGCCCACTAGTACCATGCCCTGAGGAATCACAAAGGCGACACAGCTCCCTCAATGATTTCCTTAGGTAGCTGTCTCACAAACCTTGACCATCCACCCAAGCCATGGTAGTGGACATGCTTTATTCTGAGGTCCTCTGGTCTTAGAAGCCAAAGCCTGAGTCCCAACAGTAATCTAAACTAAAATCCCACTTGGGGCAACACTAATAATCAGCTCTTTGCTGTGTCCTCTTGGTTTTACCGGCAAGGGAGACTTCAAAAGTGGTAGCAAGAATGATTTGAAATTGAGAGTGCTGAACCCAGAGCAGGTGGTCTTGGTAAAGGGGGAGGGATCTATGCAAATGTGGTCATTGCTTGGGAGCCAGGGGCCTGAGCCAAACCAAGGATGAGGTTGCAGTCAGGGCTAGAAGTCAAGAGCTTGGAGAGCTGGGCAGACAAACCAAACAAATTAAGGTTAAGATTTGTCAACCCATGGTTGGGCCATTATGATGTGAGAAGTGATTTTAGCACACCTTAAGGTAAAGCATTGCAGGTGGGAGAGTGTGGGCCTCCCAAGAGGCAAGTAATGCAATCTGTGTCTCCACAGTTTTCTTGAACACGAAGAGCTGGCCAGAATCCAATTCATAGAATCTGAGAGAAGGGTGGTGGCAATTATCTCAGAAGTGGATTTTCTCCCAAATAATTCCCTTTGATTAGCTGGCCAGCTTCAAACCTATGACTCATGGCCAGGATCCACTCCCTTGGACTGTTCTGAAGTAGAGGGCAACATGAATGCTTTTTTTTCCCTTCTGTACAGGAGTCTTCTTGTATAAATAAAAAATAATAATTTTTTTAGAAATCATATCTGCTTGTCTACAAATGCAAAAATGTTTACTCTAAGATATACATGCACTTTATAATCTACGACCTGACTTTGTGTATAAATCATCAAATTCAACTGAAAAGGCCCTGGAAACATGGCAGTGCCACACAGGCTGGCACTTTGCTTACTCAGAGGGCATGAGAAATTCCTTAACCTGCCCAACATCCCCCCCAAAACCATCCCCAGCCTCTCAGTGTGGCCCCTCACAACCTGCGACTTCCTGGTGGGCGAACTTAAAAAACCACTCTCCTTCTTCCAATCCTTGACTCTTCCTGGGCACCCCAGAAACTCAGAAAAGAGCAAGTACAGCATTTTCCCAGGGGAGGAGTGCAGTGGTGGGAAGAAGTCAAAGACTTTCTGCTCTGACACTTGGTGTGAGCTCAAAGACAATGTGAAGATTAGGGTGGGGCTTGTGAAGGACCAAAGAGTCCTGCCCAGGGTGTGGCTGCTCCTGGCAAAAGGCCCCAGCCCAGGGATCCCAAGGCCCCGAGGTTAACCCTTCACCATTTCACCCTGCTACCCTGAGCCTGCCTCCAGTTCTGCATGAAGACCCTGTGGGCAGAGACTGGCCTTGGACAAACTATGTGCCTCTGTCTACACACAATCAGGGCCCCATGGTCACTGCACTGGAGTGATTGGAGTATGAATGAACTCCCTGGCAGTGAAGGGTGCCAGGCACCAATTGGGTGGCCAAGGAAATGAGCATATTCAGCATCTGCAGTAGAAAGATTTTAGGTCAGACTGCGCATGGGGTGCTGTATAGTCTTTCTCTGGAGAAGGAAATATTATGCTCGTCCAGGTATCGTGGAACTGATTTAGTATAGAAACAAGGTATCCACAAAGTTTATACTCGGACCCCCACCTCTGACTATTCTCACCCCCATTCCGCCTTTCACCAACCAGAATCTCCAGGGCTGGCCTCAATCAGGAAGCTTCACCTATACTGCCCCAGAAGACCTGCCTCATCTCCCCTGCTCCCCTACCACCCAGAGACTCCCACCACTTCCCCAGACACAATCACCTGAAGAGCTGAGGAAGTAAGCACAGCATGAAAGCTCAGTGAGGGTGACATGCTTTCTCATCTCCTTCCAACAATTGTGACCTTGGTGATTCGTGAAACAAGTTCCTGAAAGCCTCACTGATCCCACGAAATTTAGCCCAGTGCATGGAATTTCATAACTAGGGAAACCTTGTTAGATGCTAAGTGTAAACACCCCATAGGCTTCATAACCCCTTGTTATATTTTCAGTGGAGACCCCTGACTGCCTCTTCTCCTACCCACTCTACACTCCACACCTTCAGACTTGAAACTCTTCCCTCCAGGTTCATTACAGGCTCAGCCCAGATTGCCTACAGCTGGTGATCTTTATATAATTGTTGGGTTTTTTTATTCTGTGCCCCTGTTCTGCAGGCAGCCTCAGGCTCCACACACTGTACCTCTCCCTGGGTATTTAGATGAAGAGACCTGAGAAACTAGCTGATGACCTTGATCAGTACAAGCAGACCCCTCAGGCCCCAGTCTCCTTTGCTTTCCCTTGAGTTCAGGAGACCTCTCCCCAGTGAAGAACAATTGCTCAGAGTGAATGACAAAAGCATTTTATTGAAAATTCACCCGAAAATGGATAGAGGAAAGTAGAAAAGTTGTATGAGACACTGAATGGTTCTTGTCCTGACCATGCAGGGCCAGTTGCTGCCAAGTGATGGGGGAGTCAGTCCTGATAGGAGATGGCACTCGGTTGGGAGGGGACATATGTGACCCCAATGATTCTGGACGTGATACTCCTAGGTGTGTTCTCCTCTGTCCATGGGGTTGAAGGGTCAGCTGACACACCTCCCATTCCAGGTGAATCATCAAGCCTAAACTGAGAAGAAGCTACCAAACTCCAAGAAGACAGAGTCCACTCCCTGGCCCTGAGGTGACACTGGTTAAGATGAGCTCCAGAAGGGGAGGGTGCAGGCAGAAGTGAAGAAAGCAGAGACACCAGGACTGGACCCAAGTAGGCTCAGAGGACTGCAGGGACCTCATTTCATCTATTGTGAGATCTCTTGGTCAGAGTGGTGCTAGAGATGATCTTGTTGCTGGAATTGCCATAGACACCGCTACCAAACCCATAACCACTTCCAGAGCCAGAACCAAAGCCACTGCCCAGGCCAAACCCGGAGCAGCTTCCTAATCCTCCACCAATGCCTCCTGCACTGGTGGCACCACTGACCACAGCTGTGAGAAAGAGAAAAAGACACGGTTATTTCTACAATGCCAGCAACCAGAAGTCACAGCTCAAATCAGGGTGAATAAATGGACACTTACAGATGCTCACAGCATTCTGGCATTCTCCAGACATCCTGTGGGGAAGAGAAAGAACTGTGAGCCACAGCAGAGCCCAGAGCCACACTTCATTCCATCAGCAGGTGTCAAGTACCTTTCCCATCTTTAAGTAGCCGAATTTAAGGCCTGATTGTGAACCTGTTATCTAACATTGTCCTGGTTCATAATGCACCAGTGCAGCATTGAAGCAAGTGACCCAGCAGAAGTGCCCTGGACTTTCCATGGTCCCAGACCTTTCATTCTTCATGTTACCACTCTGCTCTCCCCTCCTCACCGGAACTCCTCGCCCTCCAGCAGCTTGCGGTAGGTGGCAATCTCGATGTCCAGGGCCAGCTTCACACTCATGAGCTCCTGGTACTCGCGCAGCATCCGGGTTAGCTCCTCCTTGGCCTTCTTCAGAGCAGCTTCCAGCTCTGCCCGCTTGCTGAAGGCATCTTTCAGGGCCAGTTCCCCACGCTGTTCAGCATCAGCCACAGAGGCCTGCAGAGTCTGACACTGTAGACAAGGGCATAAGATAGGCAATCATCAGCATCCTACTGTCAATACCTCTGCATCTGTTCCTTCTCCTGCAGGAGCTTTGCATGAGTTAAGATGTCAGGGTTCTGCCTTCCTTCTCCCCACCTTCTCTGATTCCTATGCATTTTATCCACTCCAGCAAAAGCCTACCAATGCCCTCATCAGACTTATTAAATAAAGATGAGCAAAATTCTATAAAAAAGACCAAAAAGCCTTATGACATGGGTGGCATGTCGTGTTAAATAGTATATGGCTAAAAAGATCTGGGTATGACTTATGCAAAGAGCTACAAATTCCCTGCAGACAAGCTCAGGATCTTCTGGTCTGATGTCTTACCTGCTTTTCTGCTGCGGAGGTGTCTGCCTTAGGACCCTGGCCCTGTACTGTGTCTAGAAGGAGAGAACACCTACCTGCTTCTTGACATTCTCGATCTCAGACCGTAGCCTCTGGATCATTCTGTTGAGTTCTGCAATCTCACTCTTGGTGCTCTTCAGGTTGTCACCATATTGGTCAACTGAGATCTGAAGCTGCTGGAACTAAGGAGACATAGAAAATGAGGGGTCAGGGATGTTTAGGTAGGTTTTATTCTTAAGTCAACTCAGTAATAATAGCCACAAGTAGCAAGGATAATACAAAATGTCAAATAATCTCAAATCAGACCAGAATAAATAATGCCTAGAAGAATCAATTTATCTCTGACTTCTCTTGGGCACGAACTAATGATTGCCTGCTCACAGACATCAAAAGAAGAGCCCCCAAAAGCCACACCCAACTTCTGAGAGATCCCCAGCACCCACCTTGGTCTGGTACAGGGCCTCAGCCTCGGCCTTGCTCTTTTGGGCGATTTCCTCATACTGGGCACGGACCTCAGCGATGATGCTGTCCAGGTCCAGGTCCCGATTGTTGTCCATGGACAGGACTACAGATGTGTCACTGACATGGTTTTGCATTTGAGACAGTTCCTGTAAGAAAAATGTTTCACTTCAGGCCCCTGTATAGTCCTCTCTAATCTCTGACACAAGAAATCTGCTACAAGCTTAGATGGAAGCAGAGCTGGCTTTCCCAATGTGTAGGGAGGGGGAGGATGGGCAAATTTCTATGTAGAAATCAAGTGTTTGGTGAAATCTCAAGACAAAAAGCAATGCACATAGTCTTTACTGCTGTTCCCTGGGAACTATAAGACAATCCATGTCAGTGAGCATCCAGTGAGCATTCGATGGGTGGAAGGAGATGGAATGTGTCCACTTCACTAGAGAAATGCTAAGTGACAATAAATTCTATCCTATGCAGTCTTTACATCTAATCATCTCTTCTAAGATAGCATCTGGTTTTGAGGACCTATCTGTGACCTTACAGAGAGCCCACCACTCTGAAGTGAAGGATCTAGAATCCTTCCAAAGAACTGTGAACTCCAACCAGCAGCTCATAGATTGAGGATTCCCTTCCCTGGATATGGCAGGAGATGGAGTCCTCACCGCAGCATAGAGGACCCTCAGGAAGTTGATCTCATCATTAAGGGCGTCCACCTTGGCCTCCAACTCCACCTTGTTCATGTAGGCAGCATCCACATCCTGTGCCAGAGGAGGAAGGATAAGAGACAAAGTATTACAACAGGGGCCAAGGGATGTTAAGTGACACACAAAGCCATTCTCAGCAGCATTTAGGAAAGGCTTCTCAGCTCCAGGTGCTAAGAGAGTAATCATTTGACATATTCTGCCCCTAAAGCCACCTGAAGACATGAGAGTTAATTATCTAAATGGACTTTTTTCCCAGCCTTAATTCCTTAGAACCTGGTTCAGTTAGATCTGGATAGTACCAAGTGGGGTGAAGATGAGGCAGAGATGGACCAATGCCATGATTCCAGCCAAAGGCTTCTCCCAAGAGAAGAGTTCCCATGCTGTACTTCCTGCCCTCCTTTGTCTCTTACCTTCTTGAGCACTACAAAGTCATTCTCAGCAGCTGTGCGTTTGTTGATCTCATCCTCATACCTGGGGGTGGGGATGGGAAGGAAAAGACAAAAGTCTCACAGTGAACCAGTGTTTCTAAGCTTTCTGATGCTGTTTTTCAAATATCTACTTAGATATATCCAGCTGTCTGCATTTCCTATATTCATACAGATATTCATTCAATTTACATTTATTGAATTATGACCATGTATGAGGTACCAAACTAGACCCTGATTTACTCAGAGAAGTGAAAACTAAACTTGAAAAAGATTGTTTTCAAGAAATAAGATGTGAGGAGAACCAGCAAAGATCTGGTCAATTTTATTTCTGTAGAAGGGCTGTCCTTTGGGCCATTTGGTGGATGAAATTCTCTTTGTTTCATATGAGAGTGAGTTGAGAGAGGGGGTTGGTATCTTCTCAGCTCCACCCCAGAGTGAGTATATAAGAGCTATGGATCAAATGTTCATTGTATGTCCAGCACTACGCTACCTGCTTTCTCTACGTCATTTAATTTCATTTAAGTATCAACCTATAAGGTAGAACTATTATTCCTTTTTTAACTATGAAGAAAACTGAGGTTCAGAGAGGTTAAGCAGGTTACCCAATATCACACAGCTAGTAAGTAGAAGAATCAGTATTCAAACTAGGTCTACCTATCTCTACAACTTGTATTCTACTGACTATGCTATAGTACTTTTCATCTGTTTGATTTCTAATCTTGTTTGTATATGGCAAGCAAGCCCAGCTCCCTTAACGTATCATTCATTTTATGTGTGGAACAACTTAAGATTACTAAACTTCACCCCCATTGAAATGTGAGGTAGAGATGTCAGACTAGAGGACCTTCCTGACCCCTTTGGAATATCTTCAGAGCCTGGGATTCTAAATGACTGGAGAAGATCCCAGGGATCCTGGGGCATGGCTGAGTAGATTTGCCAGATGGCATCCCCACTTTCTTATCACATACTTGGCCTTGAAGTCCTCCACACTGTCCTGCATGGTCTTCAGCTCAGACTGCAGGCGGCCTTTGTCATTAACCAAGGCATCCAACTGCTTCCTCAGGGCACTGAGGTAGGTCTCAAAGAAGGGTTCCAGGTTTTTGCTGGATGTGGTGGTTGTCTGCTGCTGGAGGAGGTTCCACTTGGTCTCCAGGACCTTATTCTGTTGTTCCAAGAACCTCACCTGTGTTTAAAAAGGTACAGGCCAATTGATGAGGATCTGAAGCTTTAGCAGGAGGGTTGGCCAAGGCCAACACCAACCCTATCAATCCAAGCCAACCAGATGTCCCAATAACCATCCAACTAGGACCAACATGTCATAATTCGAGGAACCATCCACTGGGGTCAACATGGTGGCCCCACTTGTGAGTCCATAGCAACAAATGAGCCATATGGGTAATGGGGAACAGAGCACAGCCAGAGCAGCAGGGCCTGACCATGCGGCAAAAACAGCTTTCCCTACAGAGATCCAGAGGCCCTGGGAGAAGATGTTGAGAAGAACACAGAACTTCTATGAAATAATAAAATAAAACAAAAATAGGAGATACAACCAGTCTGAGGGCATACATTCAAAGTGATCCTGATCCACGGCAAAGAAATCATAAATTCACTGCAGATTTTTTAAATACACTTACTTATAACTGGACCTGGTGTGTCCCTGTGAACCTGTGCATAATTGAGTATAGTTAATTAAGATCAAGGCCCTAGACATATTCTGAGCCTTAGCTAGACTCAATTCTGCAAAAGAACTTCCCAGAATTTTTCTTCTTTCTATGAAAATATCTAGCCAGATAAATCAAGGTAGCAGCTTAGCATGACATTTCCACTTTATGTGCTTCAGAATCAAAATAAAAGCAGGTAAGGGTAACTGATCACAGTCTGAACCCAAAACGTGAGATGACACAAGGAAGCACCAAATCCTTGGTCTTGCTTTTATATCTTCACATCCTAGAGTCACAATAAAGCCTCTTTAAGCTACCATAGGTCTCCTCAAACTAGCAAGAAGAGTAAACATTCCCATTCAATCTAGTCCAAAATTGCTCATTTTTGCCCCATACATCTAAGAAAGCTAAGACTCTGATGGACAGAGAATCGGGGCATCCTTGACCAAATGTGCTACTCATCCATTCAGTCATTAATCACTAGATGACTTAGCTGTCTAAGGCTGATCTGCTTGCTATCATCCATCATATTTGGCTGTAATTAAGCTTGAGGACTTGAACCTCTAACCCTGTGTGGAAAAAGAAGTTGGACAACAAAAAGAAAAGGAGAGACTCATCCTCTCATTTCTTCTAAGAGACTCAAATAAGTAATTTTGCCCAGTCAAGAAGATGAAAGCAATGACCTTACAAGGTCTTGTTGGGATCTAGATTTTGACATTTGAGGAGGTTCCTTTTTCTTTTGGGAAACCAGCCTGGTTTTCTTCTGCTCCAACAACAGAAGTGACAGTAGTTAAATTATTTTATTAACTATAATATAATTAACAATTAGTTATTAGTTAATTATTAAATTATTAACTCTATTTCTGGGCTGAATGGACCCAGAAAAGTTTAATAATTAGCCAAGTATCACACAGAGTATCTAGAAAACTCCAAATATTGAGCCACTTTGACAAACTATCTTCCCAGCGGCCATGGGACAAAACAGATTCAAAATAATGACTCCCCTTTAACAGCTGGAAAATGGAGGCCCAGAGTAGTTCAGTGAACTTCCTGTGGCAGACACAGGACTGAAATGCCAGGACTCAGGAATTTTGGCTTCTACCACCTGGTCAGGCCAAAGGGATGTCTCACCTTGTCTATGAAGGAGGCAAACTTGTTGTTGAGGGTCTTGATCTGCTCCCGCTCCTCAGTCCGGACCTTCTGGATCTCGGGGTCGATCTCCACATGGAGTGGGGTTAGCAAGCTCTGGTTGATGGTAACCTCCTGAATCCCCCCAGCAGGGCAGACAGGGTAACTGGAACCACCCCGTCCATTGAAGGAGCCCCCAAAGCCACCTCCAAAGCTGCCGGCGCCAAAACCAGCACCAAAACTGCCAGCCCCAAAACCTCCAGCAGCCCCAAAACTAGCACCTTGCCGGCATCCAGCCATGCTGATGGAGATGCTCTTGTTCCCCCCAAGGTTGTAGAGGCTCCTGCTGCCAAAGCCTCCAGAGGAGCAGCGGCCCACACCCCCAGATACAGAGGCCGAGCTGAAAGCAGCCCTTTTGCCCCCACCTACGACGGCCGAGCTACAGCTAAAGCCCTGGGACCCGCCTCGGACACGCTGCTGTCTGGAGATCATGGCTGGAGAGAGGAAAGCGAGCTCAGAGTTGTCAGAGAGAAGCACGAGAGGCCAGCCCAGTGACTGTCACAGCCTTAGCCTGGGTCTCTTATATGTGCTGGAGCAGCAGGGCTTGGTTGCAGGGGCATAAAGAGAAAAATCTGAAACATCTCTGGGCTTGGCCTTTGGCACCAGCCCATCCTCCTCTTACCTGCTGAGCGTGTCACTAAACACACCTACAAGAAGTCATTTGGAGGGCACAGTTTACTGGATCCCAACACTCCCCTCCAGGAAAACCTGCATCAGTGCCCCAGGGCCTCCTGTGTCACAGGCCCTGCCTGGCCTAGCCCTTCAGGTCCCCCACCCACTGCACTTCCATCTCACCTTCCTCCCAATCAGCCTTCCTGCTCCAGACAAGACAACTTATTGCCCATTTATTCACTGCACAGAATTTGGAAACTAACGGCATGGGTTCTAGCACACAGCCTGCTCTTACTAGCTCGGCATACCTGGAGCAAGTCACTCTCTGAAGCTCAGTTGTTTCACCCATAAATTGGAAGTAATACAAATATTTACTTTTACCTCCTCTCAAGGTGCAGAGAGATTACAGTTAATTTAGTGCTTTATAAACCGTCAGAAGTTGCACATATATTTGTTATTATTGCCATTATTATTCCTCCATGTGCAATTGGTCCCAAATACACATACAAAGGCGAAAATCCATATTTCAGCTTTATGGCCTTCCAAACCTAGATCAAGACTCGCCTCGACTTGATACACAATTACTGAGAATATACATGCCAGATGTGGAGTTAGGGATGGACTAGAGCTAACTCTGCCTTGAGCCCTCTGGCCTCATGTTCTTTCTCAGCCTCTGTTCAGGTCTCTGTCTGTAGGATTCTAGATCAATGTTCTCCATGCTGGGTCCTCATCTGTGCACTCTGCTGCTCCATTGGCTGCCCAGTTCTGTGCTTGCCTCCACCAGGACAGAGCCTGTTCTGTTTTCCCATAATGGTCCCAACACTCAGGGTAGAACTTTGTAACGTTTTGGTGCTGGGGACCCCTTTGGCAGAATGAATGAAACCTATGAGCACCTTCTCAGAGCAATGTTTTCAAATGCATTAGCTTTAAGCCTCAACTTAAATTCTTCTGCACTGAGTGCAACAGATCTGTGTTCAAATTCCACCTGTTGCCACTAACTAGCTGTGCAGTCATGAGCAACTAACCTCTCTAAACTCATTCAACCCATCTTCTCATCCATAAAATGGACACCTGTCTCATAGGTAATAAGACAATGTACCTACAGTGCCTTGCACATAGTAGGTCAGTAGGCTTTTATTCTTTTTCTTGCCCAGGATTTGCCATTGTAACTCACAAGGAGAAATTAGGTGAATCTGCGTCCCTCTCCACTGTTTAATCAACCCCTCATGAGACTGCTCATCCAAATCTGGGGAGCAGCAGTGACCAGGGCCTGGATAATTCCCACAGACCCAAGCTGACTGTGACCGAATGAAAGCTGGCCATGGCTAAAATGAGTATCTCCCTCCATGCAAAGGGACAGGGTAGGGCCTGTGAGGTAAGAAGAGGTCAGTGAACCCAGATCTTGGGGGCTGGGTTACAGGGAAAGCTGGACGACTGGGAGCTCTCTCTCCTCTGACGGCTCCTCCATTTCCCACCTCCACCTTCATCCCCTCTTCCTGCCTTCCTCTTACCTCTACCCACAAACTGCACCTCGCCCTCTGTCTCATGTACTTCAGCCTTTGCTGAGCTCTCCCTGTCCCATCCTCTACGCAAATGGAGAGTGGGTGGAAAAACTGTGGCAGTGAGGATAGGAGTTCCCTGGGCTCCATTCAAGGTCCACTGAAGAAAGCCCAAGTGGTGGTCCGTCTACCTGTAGTAAGCGAGCATTCTAGAGCCAGGACCATCTCTTATAAGGAATGGGACTGAACATACACTCATCCTTTCAATAAGTGTTTAGTGAGTACCAACTTTGTGCCAGGCACGGTGCTGGATACTTTATATGCATGTGATCATTTAATCTTCCTCAAGCTCTATGCAGTAGTTATCATTAGCCCTGCCTGCAAATGGAAACCTGAAACCTCATGGGGGTAAAGTAGCCCTTGAGTCACACAGGAGCGTGTGGTGGAGCTGGGACTTGATCCCACATTAGTCTGGTCCAGGTTTCTCACCCACATCATCTCATCTAGTATGAAATCAGTTCTAATTTGTGCAGAGGTCAATCTAGAACTGGGCACCTGAACAAACCTGACTGAAATGACTGATCCAGTCAAGGGGACTCTGAGGGTCCTAGCAACCCAGAGTCTACCAAGTTCCACAGTGACCCCAGGAGTAAGCCCAGCTGGGAGAGAAGTTAAAGCTACCCCCAATTATCTGGGGCTGCAGCTGCAAGAGCAGAGGAGAATTGGAACTGCTTCCTGGCTGTTTCTGGGGGTTGAGGGGACTTTCATGGGCTAAGAGGAAGAATTGTATCCACAGAGGTGAAGCTCCAAGATGGCCCATGACTTGTCTTTTGTATCTTATAGTCTATAGCTGTGAACTCCACTACTAGGAGAAAATGATGTGTATCTAGATGTGTGTCTACTTACGTCCAGTGCCCAGAACAAAAAGCAAGTGGGGCTGGAAGAGATTTAGGAGGAATTAATACATAATATACTATCAGTCTTATTTTGTGCCTGTGGGGCACCTGAACCACAGAGCCAATATTGAGGTACTTTCTGTGAAGATAACTCTAAATTGAGGTAGCCACTATTCCAGAGACAAAAAGTAAGATGAAGGAAAACCACAGTGCTTTTATGATAGAAGGGACTTGCATTTAGAGCTGTCATCATGTGCTAGACACTGAGTGCTTTTCTTATAACAGCTCCATTCCTCACAACAACCCTGAAAAAGAGGTGTTGCTATGCTCAGTTTAGAGTTGCAGACGTGGAGGCTCAGAAAGGTTATGTAACTTGCCTGAGATCACACAGCTAGAAAGTGGTGGAGGTGGGAGGCCAGTCCTGACTTCAAATCTTATAACCTTAACCTCCACAATGTTTTATATTGGTGACTCTATCCCACACATAACCTGCAGAAAAAAAAAAATGGAAACTTATAAAGACCCGTAGCTTATGGTCCATCAGAGCAGCAACGGGTCTTGAGCAGCTCACTGCATTTTCTGCAGAGGTATCTCTGCTCCTTCTGTCCTTGCTCTTGTCATATGATTGGGTCTTTGGTTTATGTGGCTCTGATCTTACAAGTACTCAATTGATATGACACTGTCCCAAGGGGCCAGTTTTGAGTCTTCTAATTAACTAAATTTAAATTAACTAAATTACAAATCCTATAATAAACCGAAACCAAAAGGAAGAAAGTTCAAGTTTAGAGCCATATTCTGTGGTTTTATTATTAAGTCAGAATTGCCAGAAGTTCACAAAATCCTCAAACTGTTGCATGAGAAACCAAAGGTAGACATAAGAAAGAAAGAGCTTCTTATTCAAGAGAGCTTTGCCCACAAGCAATAAAGACAAAGAAAAGCGTTTCTTTCCCAGAAAATAGGGAAGATGCCTCCTGTCTAACTGGGCCAGAGGCTGGGATTTGGATAGTATGACTCTTCCCAGCAGCAATAGCAAAAAGTTGGTCCTGGCCTCACCCCCACAGCTTCTGCTATTGTTCTCTATGACCCTTCCTTATCTGGCAACTGTTACAGACCTTGTCAAGAAAAATGAACAGCTGACAGGGGTGTGGAGCAGGTGAGTGTGTTGGCTGAGGCCTTTCTGGGTGAGGGAGGCAAGCCTTCCATTCAGCCCTAGGATTATGAGGATCCCGAAGTCTTTCACTCTCAGCCCCAAATCTGGTGTGTGGTATGGGAAAGCACCCCCACCCTCTTTGGCCAGGTCCAGGCCCTAGCCCAGTTCAGTCACAGTAACTCAACCTCAGCAACCCCACTGTGCCTGAATCATTCTTTGGGGAGCCAGAGCCAACCTGAGGATCACACAGTCTGCAGAAAAGAACCAGTCAGCATTTTGAGAAGGGGCCAGTGATGGACAGTGAGAGATAGTAACTACGTAGAATGGGGGCAGGGAAGCACTCTTTGCACTGGATCCTCACCTTCCCAGGGGTAGAGAGTAGCCTCTCCTGGTTGCCTACTTTGGACATGTGCAAGCAGAGGTTACCCAACACATAATATGTTTGTCCAGATTTTCTATTTCTTCCTGATTTAGACTTAGTAGGTTGTATGTTTCCAGGAATTTATTCATTTCTTCTATGTTGTCCAGTTTACTGGCAAATAGTTGTTCATAGTACACTCTTTGATCCTTTATAATTCTGTGGTATCAGTCAAAATGTCTCCTCTTTTGTTTAGAATTTCATTGAAATAGGTCCTCTCTTTTTTTCTTGGTTAGTATAGCTAAAGATTGCCAACTTTATCTTTTCTTTATTTTTAATTTTCAGGACAAAATTTATTTACAGTGAAATTCACAAATCCTTCTGCCATTGCAGGGTGATTTCTTGGATTGTTCTCTAGCTGTATGACTTGTCCATCTAGACCCCAGGTGATTTTTCCTTGCTGCTGCTCCTTGTTACCATTACAATTTTGATTTGGTCACCAGAGAAATGAACAGAGCCTCTATCATCTATTAGTTTTTCAAAAAACTAACTCTTAGTTTTGTTAATCTTTTCCATTGTTTTTCTGTTTTCTAATTTATTTCTGCTCTAATCTTTATTATTTTCTTCTTTCTGCTAAATTCGGGCTTAGTTTATTCTTTTTTTTCTAGTTCTTTGAGATACAAAGTTAGGTTGTTTATTTGAGATCATTCTATCTTTTTGATGTATGCATTTATAGCTCTAAAGTTCCCTCTTAGAATTGCTTTTGCTGCATTTTATAAGTTTTAGTGTGTGCATAAGTTTTGGTGTATCCATTTTTATTTGTCTCAAGAAAATTTTTTATTTCTCTCTTAATTTTTTTCCTGATGCATTGATTGCTCAAGAGAATGTTGTTTAATTTCCATGTATTCATAAATATTCCAGTTTTTCTTCTGTTACTGATTTCCATTTTCATACTATTATGGTCATAAAAGATATGTGATATGATTTATTTTTTAAAATCTTTTTTAAATTTATTTATTTAAATTAGTTTCAAGTATATAGTACATTGGTTAGACATCTATATAGTTCATAAAATGATCCCTCCATTTGCTCCCTCCTTCCCCTATGGTATGATTTAAACTTCTTAAATTTTCTAAGACTTCTTTTATGGCCTAACATGTAATATATCCTAGAAAATATTCCATGTACACTTGAGAAGAATATGTATTCTGCCATTATCTAACAAATGTGAACTTTTATTGATGACTGGTTAAGAGGGCTAAGAGAGAAATTATCTGACTCCAGGGTGACCTGGGAAACCAGAATCCAGGGAGAAGAAAAGCAAAAGGAAGCAGCTCTTGTCAAAGCTGAATGCTTTACACATGCTCTCATCACACGCTGCTTTTACAAAGGAAAAAACTGGGGCTCAGAGAGGTTAAGTAACTTGCCCAAGGTCACACTGCTAGTAAGTGGCAGAGCTGAGATTTAAACCCAAGTTCTCCTAGTTCTGAAGCCCAAGATCTCTCCACTGAACAATCCTGCTGCCTGCCCCACAGAGTGAGTGGAGGGCTCAGTAACGTCATATGATGGACTAGGTGAAAGACAGCTGCTCAGTAACTGGGTCCTGCCCTGAGCAACTTACATATTCCCTCCAGCTTTCTATGAGTTCTGCAAAGGAGAGAGTAAAAGCCATGGCCTAAAGTGGTGATGGTATTGAGCTAATGTGCTTTCAGCATAATGATTGGGGCATAGTGAATATGTGGTTACTGCTGCCTCAACCAGGAAGTTAATCTGTTGACAATTTTAGTTACACAGACAAAACAGACTGGAGCCACAGACAGCTAGCTGCAGTTGCCATTTATTGAGACACATCATAGGCACAAACAGGGAAGGTGGGTGTGGGTAGATTTAGAAAGGGGTGTATTTGGTGGGAGACTGGGGAGGTTGAAAGACATTTGGGGACCACTCCTGACTTCCCCTCCTCCTCCCCCCACCAGCCCTGAGCTCAGATCAGATGAACGGAAAAGAAGAAGGAAGCTGAGATGGCCTCAGTAATCCAGCCTCCTCTCAGTGATTGAAAGGTCACCCCTAAGTCACCCAAACACATTACTCAAGCTAGTGGCTTTAACCTCCTCTCCCATCCCATCTCAGAACGAGGGAGAAACCTGGATAGAGTTGATCTCTTCCCAAAATGCAGATCACATGCAAAGAGTCTGGCATGCAAATACACTGGAACTATCTATGGTCCTGGGGCTGTTCCTGCTCCTAAGGAGGTGAGTGGGCGGCAGCAGAGGTGGGAAAGTGGGATAAGAGAGGACTGCAGGGTACCTGGCTTGCAAAGCTCAGCAGCTAATACCTCCGGCTGGATGACTTGACTGTGGTGGTCTTCCTCAGGATGGAGGTGCCCGCAGAGACGGGTCCTCCCTTAACCGTGCTGTAGCCCACACTGGTGCTGAAGCCACCTTTGCCAGTACCCCCACTCCCACCCAGGGAGATGCCACCCCCAAAGCCAGCCGCACCGCCTCCGCACACAGTGGTGGAGTTGCCAGTCATCGCTGCAAGACAAAGAGTCTGAGTGAGGCAGGGCAGCCATCCTAGGAGAAGACCAAGGAGCTTCTGGGAATCGGTGAGGGGTGGGAACAAAATCAGGCAGTGGAGCCATGAGAAATGAATAAAGAGGCCAGGTAGGAAGCTCATTCTCTAGGGACCCCTGTCTCCAGGGGCTCAAATGGAGAGAATGTGTGCTTTTGGCCAAGGACAGATTGAATGGACTAGGCAGAGGACTGGGGCTGAGCTCAGGGCAGGGCAGCAAAATACTCACAAATGCTGACAGCACTGGGACATTCTCCAGACATCCTGGGGGGAAAAGAAAAGCCAGAAGGGTCAGTGGTCCCTCTCACTCCCTCTCTCTGCCTTTACAGTGGGTTAACTCAGTTGGTCAACTCCAAGAACGAGGGCCCATTAAGACAAGACCAGGAAACATGAGAAGAATGCCCATGTGGCCATGCTGGGCCAGGGGGCCCTTCCAGCAGGCCCTAAAGCCAAGACAGCAGAGAAAGCAGAGCTGCGTAAGCCATGCTGCCCTCCCCCTGCCCTTCCATTTCTCCCCATGTGGGCTATGGACAACACCCCTGCTCTGATGGATGATAAATAAAGCCTATGCCAAAATAAAGCTGCCTGGTTCCTGGCTAAGTTGACTTTCTCTATATCTCATGCCCTCCTCAAGGACAGAGATGATGAATTTTTTTCAAAGCTTCCACTGGTGGTAGAATTTGGTAGATTCCTTGGAAGAAGAAGCCTCACTCCTGTTGTCCTGCCAGGCCCCTTAAGGATTACCAGTGGTTGTGCTGACCAAGGAGATATGCAGCAGAAGCAGCGAACAGAAGTGGGAGAATCTCCCTTAGGTGATAAGTTAGGAGCCCAGCTCCCTGGCTCCTCCCTTATCCTCCTGCTTCCGGCATCAGAGCCAACTACATGGGCTCCCTTATAGGGCAAGGTGGGGAAGCCCTGGGAATCAGGGCAGGAGGGGACACCACCTGCTCTCCTCGCTCTCCAGCAGCTTGCGGTAAGTGGCGATCTCCACGTCCAGGGCCAGCTTGACGTTCATGAGGGCCTGGTAGTCACGCAATAGCCGGGCCAGGTCTTCCTTGGCCTGGAGCAAGGCTGTGTCCAGGTCCCCAAGCTTCTTCTGAGCATCCTTTAACGCCAGGTTCCCACGCTGCTCTGCATCTGCGATGGCCGTCTGCAGCTGCTGGCACTGCCCAGGGGATGAGAAGTATTGGGAACACCCTCCGGTGTCACCATGTTCATCTCTCTGCTCTTAGCCAGGCATTGCCATCCCCCATCTGCCTCACCACAACCCACCGGGAAAGAAGAAAATCAGAAATATTCATCTGAAAGAAGAGAGGCTATTACACAAGCAAAGTCATGTAGCACCAGTGAAAAAGTCCTCACTGAAGTCTAATCTAATCTTAGTCCTTCTCACTGCAACTCAGCCTAGTACCTCAAAGGAGATAAGACAAATAATACAACCTCACAGTTAACTAAATATGATCCGAGTAGGAGCCCACACTTTTCAGCTATACCCTAGATGGAGTCAGCAGCTATGACCTGGACCCTCAAACCTTTAGCCACTGCTCTGACCTCCTGGATATGGGCTCAATCTCCTTGGAGGAAGTCATCCCACCTGCTCTACCACTAATATGCTGTATAACCTTGAACAAGTCCCTTCCTTCCTCTGAGCCCCATTTTCTTCTCTTCTAAAAGGAGCATGTTGATTTTGATTGTCCAGTGTTAGAGTGTGTCCTGTCCACCGGGAGAAGAGCAGATCTCGCCCTTCAGAATGACAATAAAAAGCACCCCCCACATCCACCAACACCTGGGCCAGTCCCTCAGGCTCCCTACCAGAGGCTCACCTGCTTCTTTGCTGCATCCACCTCACCCTGCAGCCTCTGGACAGTGCGGGTAAGCTCAGCAATCTCATTCTTGGTATCCCGCAGGTTGTCCCCATGCTTCCCAGCTGTCACCTGCAGCTCCTCATACTGAACACAAAAGAAGTGGAGGTGAGCTGTCAGATAGTTCCAGGCCCACATGGTAACCACTGGCCCCCAGGCCATTCTCAAAGCTCGAAGTCCCTATGTAGTCTGGCTGTGTCCGGCCCTGGGCCTGCAAGGAGCCCAGTGGCCCAGGCCTCTCACAATAGGGAAAGGTCTATGTCTAGGTCTAGCCCACACAGCTGAGCCAGCCATTCTTCTCACCTTAGTCTGGTACCAGGCCTCGGCCTCGGCCCTGCTCCTCTGGGCAATCAGCTCATACTGGGCCTTGACTTCGGCGATGATGCTGTCCAGGTCCAGGTTGCGGTTGTTGTCCATGGAGAGGACAACGTTGGTGTCAGACACATGGGTCTGCACTTGGCTCAACTCCTGCATAAACAGAACTAGCTGCCACCAGGTTCTAGGAGCCAGTCAAAAGATGAAGAACAGGGGTCCAGGTGACACTGGTAAACCTATGCCCTTCTCCAAGCTCTACCCTAGAAGGCCTCAATGTCTCTGGCTGTGAAATGGGGCTCCCATTTTACAGATAGCATTTCTTTTTGTGCATTTGCAGGCTCCCAAAGAGATTAAAGAAGGGAAAAGGGAATGTCTACTTATTGCACTCAAGCTGGTGCCAGGCCCTGAGCCAGCACATTCACTAGTCCCTTTAATCCTCAGAACACCCTGTGAGGCAAGCAAGACCACAGCTGGTCCACAGGTGCTTTTGTGAAAATTGAGAAAAGGCTCCCCTCTGGGCAGAGGCAGCCCATACCAGGGTCTGGGGAGTTAAACAGGGGTCTGATTCAAACTCCAATCGCCACTCAGTCAGTTAACAACCTGCACTACCATCCACAATGGTCCTGACTATAGGCAGGTGAGAAAAGAGGCGTGGAGAAGAGAAGTGACACATCCAGAGTCACCAGATCCAAAGCCAACCAGTCTAAGTGGGGCCTAGAGGAACCATTCAGTTGAGTGACAAAGCCCACATGGTTTCCTCTAGAAGACACTGACATTTATAGACCAAGATGATGTTCTCAGACCCTCCTTATGTTTCTAGGATCATGAGCTTTCACATACACAGGCATTTAAAGATGCCATTAACAGCAGGTTTGGTTTCTGTGTTCTGGCTTTGAGACCAGCTCTATAGCTAGATCATGACTGTGTTGGCTCCCAGTTGAGCTATGCTTCTGTCTCTTCCATAGTCGTCCCTTCCCCAAACCCCAGCTCTGGTCAAATTGGTCATCCACTCTGTGCTTGAGTGGCTCCTCAAGAAGACAGAATCTTCCCTCTAAAAGTCAATACTTTCTGACATATTCTTGTCTCCAGCTTTTTTCACACATTGGCCCTTCACTACAGCCAATGAGATTATAATAGACAGAAACAGAATAATAATAATAACAATAGCTCTCATTTAGTGAGCATTTCCTGTGGTTGGGCCCTGTGTTAGGCACTTGACAGGCACTAACTCATTATCCATCCTTTTCCAATAGAACAAAAAGAAACTTGCCTAGAATCACAAACTAATAAGTAAGGAGCTCAGTCTCAAATCTAAGGAGTTTGACACCAAAACCTGATATGGCATAAACTAGAGATAGACAGAAATAAAGAGAGAATTACCAAAACCAAAACTGATGTCTATACTGACATAGATTTAGATTATTAAATTAAATTATCTTTTAAAAGGACAGAAATCTAATCACTGAAATATTTGTGGTTTAGTGAAAAGACATGAACTCTAGAGAAAGACAAAGCTAAGTTCAAGTCTCCAGCCTGACATTTGCTAGCTGTGTGACCGGGGTTTTCACTAAGCCTCCCCATGCCTCAGTACCCTCTTCTGTAAAATGGGCATGATGTAACATCATGCAGTTCATGTGAGGATTCAGACCCATACATGGACAATGGTGGGTGCTCAGTAAAATGCATTATTTACCCAGACTTCTCTAAAGGTCAGTCAAGGTGCCTATGAAGCATGTTTGCTACAGATGACATCACTTTGTCACAGTTATCTTCCTACCCATCATGACAACACTGCCAGCATCATCTTGTAGCATCATCCCCTCAGTCTCCCCAGCTCAAGGACCCTCTATAGTCCCATGCCAGAGTGTGGTCCTGAGGAAAATCAACTTGGAATTTTTAAGACAAAGAGTCAAAACCTATCTACTAGACACCACTAAGAATGGATAAGGGTCTTGCTAGAACCAGGGGACAGAGAAGTCAGGTTTTCCAAAGAAACAGAGTCTATACATTTAAAGAGAGGAGAGCTCTGTGAATTAAAAGATGTGTCTCTTTAGGCACCAGGGGTCCTGAAGAGAAGAGTGAGTGGAGAGCATCTGAGCAAGGAGAAAAGAGCCAGAGAGGCCAAAGTGATGGCATTGAAGCAGGGCTGGATCCTACAGGGACCCACACACACACACCAGGACATGAGGCTCACTTCCTGCCCTGGGACACATGCCTAGAATTGGTGGTTGACCCTCCAGATTTCCTTAAGATTTGGCTGGACTAAAACCAGACCATGCAATCAATTACCAAGTACCACAAATGCAATCAAAGTTGATTCTCCCATGAGACAGAAAGGGAATGACTGCTCTGGCCTTTATTCTCACTCCCCAACAAGGTAAAGATAGGTGATGAGTAACGTTGACAGGATATGACCATGACTTGGTCCCTAGCTCACCTTCCCTGTCTAACTCTTTACCTAATTCTCTCACCCATTCAATGCCCAGCCCACCTGCTGCTCCCCAAACACACCATGCCTTGGTGCCTCCTCGTCACTGTGCAGGCTTGGCCCTGGCTGCCAGCTCTTCCTGCTCCTCTTTAGAAACCTTGCCCTTCTTTCAAAATCAACTCAAATACCATCTCTCCTAAAGCTTCTCCAGACCCCCAAGAAGTATCACCCACATCCTGCTCCATGTACCTGTCCCTGTCACTGTGCTGTCTCTCATCATATGATAACCTAGCATAAGAATGGAAGCCCCTCAAAGGCAGAAACCTTGCCCTTCTGTTGTCTTGTGGAAGGTACTCAGTAGATATGTATCAAATGGACAGGAATAGCAAAGAAAAGGAACACTGGGTATGTCAGACATGTGCCTTAGTGTGAAAGGTAATTCCTACACATTCAGAAAAGAAGAGTCTGGGAATCATTGACCTAAAGAGATAAGAACCTAAAAGAGAAAATTAGGAAATCCCCCCAAGCAATATCTATCAATGACTATCAAAGATCCCAGTAAAGAAGAAACTGAGGAGGACCTAAGAAATCAGCATGAGAGCACAGAACATCCCCAACAAGCTCCATCCAGACAGGTCATGTAGAGATGCTGGAAGGAAAGCAACATTGTCAAGAATGAGCCAGAGAATTCTAAAACAAGTGGACAGGGGCCGTTGGATAAGCTCTAGGCAAAAACAACAAGGGAGGCAGCATTGGGCTAACCCTACAGAAGAACCAAGCAAATTTGACAACTCAACTGTTACGTCATTTGTTCTTTTCCACAAAGGGGAACAGTCATCAGACTGGAGAGGGCAAGATGTTTGAGAAGAAATGTAAACCCAAAACAGACACAGAGAGTATGAGAAGCTTTGGCCTTGTTGGGCATCTCAAGAGTCCAGGCCAGAAGAGCATATTCTAGGAGGCCATGGCGATTGCCGAGATGATGAAATACCTCTGGTGATTCTTGAGAAATATGGAGAGTGGGAGAAGTTCCAAAATCCAGAACCCTAGACATGGCAAATGTCCTCATTTTCAAAGGGGAGAAATTTTGACTTCTTAAAGTTAAACTTGATGTCAATCTCCTATGACCCTCTAGTATGAATTTAAAAATGTGTATGAGAGGCTTGAAGCCAGCCCGACTTCCCTAAGGAAAAGTCAAACCAAACTGATTTTTTTCTGTAGTTGCATTACAAAGGACTGTCATGAACATTGTTTGACCAAGCCAATTTTTGAAATGCTTTTTTTTTTTCCTGGCATTTAAAAAAATAAGACAGGAAAATGTGGGCCAGATGATGACATAACTGAGCCACTTAAACCACAAATCACTGAGTGGGGTGAGGTCAGGCTAGTGAGAAGGCATCACAAAAGACTTAGTTTTCGGACTAGGACTCGGTTATCACCCTGTCTGCCTCAATGTGTTTATCAATCATTTACACTGAAATAGTATCTAATAACTGAACTGAGAGTTCATCAAGTCTGCAGATAACCCAAAGCTGATGCATCGCTAATATATCCAATATATAGATATCAGAATCCAGTAGCTAAGTACCCGCAATGACCTAAAACAATGGGATGCAACCTCAAGAACATTTTACAGGAAAAAAAAGGAATCATCAGCTCTTGCATTCAGTTTCAAAAATTCAGTTTTCCAAATACAGGAAGTTGGGAGACAGTGGATGCCTGTCTCACCTGAAAGCGCTCATGTGAAAAAATCCACGAGTGTTTAAAAAACAAACATGGTGAAGTTTTTTCTAAAAATAGCACATAAACTAGTGCAATATTAGGCTGCATGAATGGACGTCTGTATCTGTAACCTCCCACCCACTCCTTATTTCTCTGAATTCTAGACTCAGAAACCTGTTTCCTAAACTTCCTCACATGCCACAAATTTCAATCCCCTAATCATCCTGACTTCTAAAGGGCTGTCATATGAAAGAATTATGTCACATGGAAGATAATTGGATATGTGCAGCCCATAGGGGACAGGCGGGGTCAACCAAGAACAGAAGCCATGGGAAAAAGGTTCAAGTTAGCTTTCTAATAGAGATGTTCAACAATGAAAATTCCTGCTCCCAAAAAAAGTAAAAATATTCAAGTTAAGGCTAATATCCCCATCAGGGATATTAGAAAATGGCTTTGAACTAGGTTGAAAGCTTGCTCTGAGGTCCCTACCTATTCTGAGAGTCTTTGATTCTAGTCATGTTAAGTTCAACTCATGAACTTCAACTCATGTTAAGTTCAACCATCTCACCCAAGTCTTCAAAGCCCCTTTGTTTCCTAGGATCCCCTCTTGGATCTTTTTACCTTCCCACTGCTCACATCTCATCTCCTGCTCCAACCTGGAATCTCAGTCCCCATCTCAGCTCTGTCCATCTCTGCTCTTCTATCCCTTCACCATTACAAACTGAGCAAGAAGGGGAACACAGTATAACATGGTACCAAGAATCAAACTTTAAAGTCCAAGAACTAGGTTTTAACTCCAGCACTGCCTCTAACTAGCTATGTAACCAAGAGCAAGTTGCTCTGAGCCTCAGTGTCCCCAACTATAAATTGGAGACCATAAGAGTACTTATATTATGGAGTTGATGATAGGATCATGTAAAAAGCTTATCCCAGTACCTGGTCCACCTTAAGCACTTAATACATAGAAGCTAGTATTAATTAAAGGTCCACGTTCCATCTTCTATCAATTAAATCACACTGATGAATACAGATCAGAGCTCCAGTGGGACCCTCCATTGTTGTATATAATTATTCTTGTCCATTGACCATCTCACCATTTCATAGAGATGATTCAGGAAGTCAAGCTCCTCAGTCAAGGTGCCTACTTTGCCATGCAGATCCATTCGGCCCATGTATGCAGCATCCACATCCTGGAGGTAAAGAAGAGAGAAGGGCAAATGTCTTAGTCCCCAATAAGCCGAGCACCACTGCAGCCAAAGGACCACCTGCCCCCACTCCTTGACACTCTGCTCACCTTCTTGAGTACCACAAACTCATTCTCAGCAGCAGTGCGTTTGTTGATTTCATCCTCATACCTGTTACACAGAGAAGGTTTAGGCCTGGCTCAGCCAAGTTCTGCTTTTTAAGTCATTGGACCCTCTTGGCTTTAGGAAAGCCATTAGGGGTCCCATATTGTCCAAGAACACCTTTTGGAAACAGCCCACCAGTGAAGAAACCTGGGGTATAGTCTTTAAATTTCCCCTTTTGAGGAAATGGGCACACAGTATTTGTGCAATACTATGGCAGTCAAGAGCAGTCATCTCTTTAGATCATAGCTCTTAGGAGGCTTTATAGTAACAGGTGGAGATATGCCAAAAGTGGTTGAATTTTGCCTTCACTTTCAGCAACAGGATGGCATTTCAAATAACTAACTTCTCTCCAACTGCTTTTGCTGAGACTTTAAGGTTTAGAAATTGCCTGTGTTGAGTTGTTTGAAAAGTTATAAAAAATTATACCTTAAAATTATAAATATACACATCAATCAATCATAATGTGTAAAATGTATTTGGGTCTTGATTTGAACAAAGTGTGTTTTTATAAATTTATGACATTAATGGGATAATTAGAAGCTCATAATTGACTGGATATTTGATGATATTAAAGAACGACTATTTCAATAATGTTAGGTGTGATTATGGCATTGTGTTTATGTTTATGTTTACTAAATCAAGTTATGTAGATAAACTATCTGAACATCGTGAATTAAATGACACGATGGCCGGGATTTGCTTCAAAACAATAAAGGAGGAGGGAAAGTGAATAGGAATACAGATGAAACAAGATTGACTATGTTGGTAATTATTAAAGCTGGGTAATGAGTACATACAGGTTTATTACACTATTCTCCTTACCTTGTAATAAAGAATTTTTGAAATTATGAACAACAATACACAGACAAGTGTGCCAATTCTGCAGGAGGCAGTGGGTCCAGCACCTCAGCACTCAAGGGAAGTAGCTCTGACTGTGCATCCCCCAGGTGGGTCCCAAGGCCCTAAGAATGGGGCAGCCCTCTCTGAGAAGATTTCCCATGAAGCCCCCTCCCCATCCCCATATAACCCCAGCCTGTCCAGCTCTTCTCACTTGTTCTTGAAGTCCTCAACGAGATCTTGCATGTTCCTCAGCTCTGAGTCCAGCCTTCCCTGCTCTCCCTGGAGGTTATCCAGCTGCCTACGCAGATTGCCAGTATAGGTCTCAAACAGGGGCTCCAGGTTGTTCCTTGTGACACCTGAATTCTGGCTCTGCTCCTGCAGCAGCGCCCACTTGGTCTCCAGTACCTTATTCTGCTGCTCCAGGAACCGTACCTGAGCCAGAGCAAGAAGATTGTTGAGCTGGCATCATCCCCTGGGGCTAGGATGGACAGAGGAGGAACTGAGAATGGGGCCCATCACCACCATCTGTCCATGACGAGGACACTTGTAGGGGCAGTGCAAGACCTACATCGTGCTGAAGAGAGGAGTTCCTGAGATAACAATCTTTGCTGGAAAAAAATAGTCCAATATGATGACAAGGACCCTGAAGAGTTAACAAACATAAAAGCTCCAGCTCAGTCATTTACTAATTGGTGACAGTCAAGTTACCTTTCTCACTTGTCCTGAGTAAATTGGACTAGATCAATGTTTCTGAATACAATTCTACATCAAAATCAACTGTTAAAAATACAGATGCATATGTGTATGTATATATAGTATATACAGCTATATATGTGTATATTTGTGATTTTATATATATACATACACATACAGAGAGAGAAAGAAAACAAATGTGACAAAATGTTTTAAATTGGTGAATCTGGGTGAAAGAGTGTACAGGAGTATATTGTTCCATTCTTGCAACTTTTCTGCAAATCTGACTTTTTTTCTTAAGTTTGTTTTTTTTTTTTTAAATACCAATGCCCAGCCTTATCTCAAAAGACTCAGAAGGGGGCTCTTGGTATGGGGAATTCTCTGCCCAACCAAGATTCATGGACACCAAATACAGACAACCTTTCAGGCCTCCAGCAACCAGGCCATGATTCATAGGACCTGAGAGAGAATTTTTGTTTGTTTAACCTCTGGGACAGTCCCACAGAAGAACCAAAAGTTTCTAGGTGAGAAGGTGAGGAGGGTGGGCGGAAAGGCTTGCTTCACCCTCTGCCATCCAGCCTCTCCAGGTCCCACCCCCACAGCACCCCAGGCCCACAGTCACATGGCCCAGGGGACACCATGCAGCAGGTGTACCTGCCATAGGCAGTAATAAGCCCTCTTAGTGCCAAAGACCATGAGGTTCATGACTCTGGGTCCAGGCCCACGTCTGCCTCCAAGTACCCATATGACCCTAGGCAAATCACATGACTTCTCTAAACCAATCTTCTCTTCTTAAAAATAAACAAAATATTACCTATTGTGATTCCTCATGGGACACTGTAGGTATCATATGAGAAAGGGGACATGAATGTCCCTTGGGAACACACAAATCACTGAACCAAGGTATAGCCAATCACCAGAATTTTCCTCATCATGATGTCACTGCTTGGGGTTTAGGGTGGAGGTAGACATTGCCAGCAAAACTGACCTGAAAATGCCAGAGAATAATACAAGAGCTGCCCCAATCCCCTCCTGGGTGCCAGGGAGGGAGCTAGGATGCTCCCAACCTGGGCCAGATCAAACTCCATACCCTAGGTCATGATGACCTGGTGACTGCTTTCGTCATTATCCATCCCAAACCAAACCTCTCAGCTGAAACAATGAGGAAAAATAGGAAAAGCAAAAGGGGGACTTCCCCTAATATTACACGCCCCCATAATCACATTGTGTCCTTAGGCCTTGACCAAGACTGAGAGAATAGAAAACAGATGGAGCTCCTTGGGTAATTTGTTTGACACTTGAGCTAGTTTCCCAGCTGTCAAATGACAAAAGGCAATAAGGGCCACCGCTAAGAGGAGCAATGAAGACAGTCCACTATGTAATGTGAGCTAAAGCTACTGTGTAATGCTATAAATAATGACCTAGGAAGGGCTAAGCATGTTCAGGGTGCTCTTGGCCAATAGGCTTCATGGGTAGATGCAGATTCACCTGAGCAATTACAGTAAAGACCCAGAAACTATCTCCTACCAACTACATCTGGGCATCCCAAGCTCAGGCCAGAGGGGCTCCAAAAGTCATCCCATCAACCCCCACCTGAGTGCATACGGGCTATTACAGCCTCCACCCAGCCCACCCTTAGAGGCCTCGCTTCTACTCCAGCCCACTTCCACCTCAGCCCACCTTGTCGATGAAAGAGGCAAACTTGTTGTTGAGGGTCTTGATCTGCTCCCGCTCCTGGGTGCGCACCCGCTGGATCTCTGGGTCTATCTCCACGTTGAGGGGCGTCAGCAGGCTCTGGTTGATGGTGACCTCCTGGATGCCGCCAGGAGGACAGACAGGCCCCATTGTCTGCCTTCCAGCCCCCAGGCCCACGTAGGCCCCACTGCCATGGCCAAAGCCTCCTATGGTTCGCCCTGAAGAGGCCCCTCCAGCCACACTGACTGAGATGCTCTTGCTGCCCCCCAAGTTATAGAGGCTCCGGCTGCCAAAGCCACCTGTGCTGGGGCCAGAGCGGAGCCCCCCACCACTGCTCCGGGACACTGTCACCGAGCTAAAACTGGTATGGGCCCTGGACCCACCACCTCCACTGGCAGAGTTGGAGCTGAAGCCCCCTTTGGTGGAGTACATCTGCCGAGACACAGAGGACCGCATGGCTGTCAGAGTGGCTGGAGCACAGGCTGTGAGAGCTAGGAGGAAGCACAGTGAGCTACTGGGCCACTGATGGGCTTTTTATCTTTTCCCAACTGGGCTGGCACCCCAGTTCCACAGACACTCCTGCCCCATTGCCCCAGGAGGAGAGGGAAGGGCCCTGTGGGCTGGGGGTGGGGGTGGGGAATCCTTTCTCCCTCAGCAGAAGGGAGGAGCTGCTCCCAGTTATCACCTGTGCTCCAGAGCTGGGACTGAGTCAAGACTGTTTGGGGCAGGATGCCACCTTCTCCCCCCTGCGGCTCTCCTGCCTTGGAACAGGATGATACGGGTTCCCATGGCCACCTCCACCCCTCAGTGGTTGGTTTGGTCTCCTCCCACCCAGCCCTGGTGGCCACCATCAATGAGGCTCTGTTCTGTGGGGTTTGTCCCTGGCCCCTGTTGTAAGCCAAGGCCCCAGGGCCCAGGCTGTGCAGGTGGTGAGGGAGGGAGCGTTGGGCAATGGTCTGTGGAGAGAGTGCCCAGGCCTGCTCCAGTCCCGCCTCCCAGCCCACAGCCTCATTGCCCCCTGTCGGATCTGGGTGGGGGACACAGGTGACGAAGTGGAGATGGGGGCAATCTGTTCTTTTATCATACACTGGCAGACTGTCCTCTGGGAAGAGACCCTGTACTGGGCAAAGTGGATGCAAAGACAGAAAGAAGGTTCCTGCTCAACCACAGGACTTGGACATTTGATGAGGACATAAAAAGACCTAGGCTCCTTAGGCAGTGCCCAGAAGCCACAAAGGTGAGGGGCAAAGCATACTCTTCTGGGGACTCAAGAGAGGTAGGGGGTTTCAACCATCAACTGAGACCTCCCCCCCCCCAACCCTCTGCTTAAAGTAGAGCCTCCCCAGAAGGACCTAGCTACTGAGGAGGAAGTTGGAGGTGGGTGGAGAGCACATCCCATCCTGGCTGGATACAAATCCAAGAAGTATGTATTCAACAAAAGCCCCAAGAGGCCCATGGAGAACTCTAACATTCCTGTCCATAAGGAGGCCCAGTGCTTGATTCAGAAAGAACCAGGGGACTCCTCAAGTCACTTCACACAGTCCCCTCTGCACACCACCCACCTCAGGCTCCTGGGACCAAACTCAGCCCCAAGGAGAGACTTGGAGACAGCAAATGTTAATCAAATGTTAAAATGAGGGAGAATTGAGTAGGTGACTTTAGAGATTGTCCCTCCTCACATACTTCAGTTTTCAGCAAAAAAAAAAGTTGGGGGAGCATAGAGCAGGGAGACTTGTCTGAGGGAAAGAGTGAAGACAGCACTGTCTGTGCTCCTCACACAGCTGCCAAGGCTGGATCCTCAGGATCCCAAAGGACAGGCTGTGGAACCACCTCCACAGCCCAAGGAAAGCAGGCAGAGAGAGTAGGCCCACTCCAGGCCTAGAGGAGGGATTCTTTTTTAGGGCCATTGGGAAACTCTAAGTGGCTTCCAGTTTCAAGAAGTTGAACCTTTTCCCATGAGGCATAGGGTGAAGGGCACTCACAAAACTAGTCCCTTAACTCCCAAGAGGGCATTTTCCTCTCTGCTTGGAGCTAGGATACCAGGCTTTTGGGGGAGAGGGGAGGGGAGAGATAAATCTCCACCAAGCTGTGTGTCCTCAATCAACCTTCAACCTCTCTGGGCTTCCTTGCTTCTACCTGTAAGCAGGGCCTGCCAATGCTTTCAAAAAGCACTGGCCTGAGATTACAGGACAGAGCAGTCACTTCCCACTAACCTTTGTCTCCCGCCCCAGAGGCTGTGATCACTTTCTCAGCCTCCCTTATCTCTTCTCAATGAGGATGTAGGAGGGAGAGACAGTTGTGAGTGGGGCCCCCCTCCCTAGGGAAAAGAGTGATGTCAGCCCTCTGAGTCAGGAGCAGACAGGGTAGTGGGAGTAGAGTGGGCTGCAAACACACATTCCACCCCTCCCCAGAGACTGACATCTACACATATTTACCTGGCATTCTGTGCCAGACTTTGTGTCGGAAGCTGGTGACAGACAAGCAGGCAACCCAGGGCCTACTCCCACAGTTACCTCCTGGAGACATCCTCCCTCTTACCCAGGCAGGAAGTCTCACCAGTCTCAGCCCAGAGAGAGTTAGGGAGCCACTGTACCTCCTTCTGCCCTGACTCTCCACTCGACTTTCATACAGGACACCCAAACTCAGACCTTCTTTCTGCAACCCAAGGAGAAGCAGTTTCCTCCTGCTGCTGCTCCTCGGTTCTAGGGCCTCCATCTCTGGAGACTGTCACCTGCCCAGGGTCCCTCTCTGCAGCAGGACAAGAGGTGATGGAATGAGGGATGAGGCAAGACAGCTGAGCACCCAACATGGGCCAGGATGGGTACTGAGCAATAGAAAAGATACAGGAACAAAGAAAACACAGTTGCAGCCCTTGAGGAACCATCATACAGCAATATAACCTTCTAATGTAATAGTCATGATTATTATACTCAGCATTTATTGAGAACTTACTATAGGGCAGACAGGAGCCTATGCATTTACTATGCAATAACACCTTTAGTTTCCACATTGGATATTTGCCTCCTTTCCACCGCATCTCCATTTGCCAACCCCCTTGACCCTGGTAGGCTGCTCCCTTGTTTTCTAGTTTCCAGGTGGGTATGCCAAGGGGAGACTCTAGCAAGAGATCTGGGAGGGAGAAAGAGAGAGTAGGTATTTCTTCCCACTCCCTCCCTGCTTCAGCGCTGGCTGTATCCTCTTTCTAGATGGTCTCCCTCCACACTTCCTGCAACTCTATCATCTAGTCACTCCACTTCTCCTGTCTGCCCAGCTCTATGTAGTGTGACCACTTTGTCCTGATTTTCCAAGGACTGTCCAGGTTTAGCAATGAAAGTTTTACCTTCTGGAAAACCCCTCATCCTGGACAAATTAGATGATTGCCACCCAGCACTGGCAATGGCTTCCCAGTGCTGCCAGCCTCAAGTCTCTGCATCCTGCAATTCTTTCCTTAGCCATGCCCACACCTCTGTAAGCATTCCTTTCATTAAAGTTCATTGAATTGAACTATCTTGGGTAAATCTGTTTCCTTCTGGGATCCCAAATGGTACCATCCCCACATGGCCCTGTGAGATGGGTATTATTATTAATGTCTTTTTCACAGATGAGAAAACTGAAGCACAGAAATGTTAAGTAACTTAGTCAAAGTCACACCACTAGTAAATGGCAGAGCTGGGATTCGAGCCCAAGAATTCTAGCTCCAGAGCCTTATGCTCATCCACTCGCCTCCCTCACAGAGCACTGAAAAGCCTCCTTCTTGGATACTTCTGATGGAGAGACCCAAGATCCTTAGAAAAGGGGTGACCTCCCCTTAACACAGGGAGGAATGGTGTGACCTTCTGCAGCCCAGGCCATGGAGTCTGGAGTAGGCCCAGGTGGAGAGGGAGAAGATGAAAGGAGCAGTGCAGGAGCCAACGCAGCTGCTGTGGTAGGGGTGGGAGAGGTGACCCTCCCTCCCCTCCTAAAATCTGATGCCCATTCTCCTGGCTTCCTACAGAAGAGGGAAGGAGAAGAAGCTTCCAGTCACATGTTTAAACAGGCCCATGAATGGGATAGAGCCAAGGGTAAGGGGGATGGGGCCTAGTTCTAGTCCCAAGTTCCCATTAGAGCCCCCAGCACAAGCTGAGCTGCTGATCCTTGTCCCAGGTGCAGGAGAAGACACTGTCCAGAGGTCCCAGGCTAATAGAGAAGCTAGGTTACAGAACAGAATGGACAGAAACAGAGCCCCGGACAGCAACAGGAGCAGCAAGGCTGTGCCAGGGACAAGAAGAGTCTGGTGGATTCAGACATGGGCAATTAGGGAAGGGTTCCAGAAGGAAGAAAATCTGGTGCAAGGGAAAAAGGAGCAGGGATGAAGAGAGCTGTTCTAGGTCAGAAATAGAGCCTATTCTGGGGAATTAACCAGGGAACAAGCAATGAGAGATGCTAAAATATCAGTGGAGATGGAGGAGATGGAAAGCACCCCAGGGAGTATACTGGGGGGCTAGAATGAAGCCTCTGATAAGCTGATTGGGGTAAGATAGGATATAACCCAAACAACCACAGATATTCTACAGGTTGCCTTCTATAGAGAGTGGGCTGGACAGGGGTACAGCTTTTATTTTGCTGGGTGAGATGTGCAAACCTAGGGGCTGAGCTGAATCACTGAAAGGAGTGGTGGAGAAGCTGCATGTTGCCACAGGGAAACTTTGCCCTTCATCCTCTCCTTGAAATGCCCTAGGAACACATATTTAAGGCTATTGTTCAGCATCAGTGCTGAATTATTAACTTTCCTGGAGCATCTCTTTCCAGGAGAAGAGCAGAGTCAAAGCTCAGAAATGAGAGATGGGACTGAGGTGACAAGACTCAGGTTTGCCATCCCGAATGGAGCTGGAGCTGGGGCATCATGAGGAGAGGACTAGAAGAAGGAACAGGACACAAAAAGGCCTCACCACAAATCCCTATCTCTCAATCCAGGGTATCTGAATTAACCACAGGAGACTGGCCTCTGGCCTTAGAGGCCAAGGGCTCTAAAAAGGCAAATTGGTCCTCATGAGCTGGGGGTGGGGGTTGGGGGAGGGGGTGTATGCTGGAGACACCAGAAACTAAAGGGGTGGAAGAGATTGAACCCATTAGGAGGGCAAACATAGGTTTTGTCTTGCTTGCCAAAGTAGCCCCAGTCCTAGAAAAATGCCTCAAATGTGGTTTGCACTCAATACAATTTGTGAGAGGGAGGGAGTATGGGTGAGGAAGAGAGGAAGGAAGACTTATCTTCAGGAAGAATTGAGAGCTGCTTCAAAGGCTGTAAGAATTAGAGAAATAGAGAACCAGGAGCAGGTGGTTTGGTTCTAGCTTCTAGGCTCCAGTCAGTGGTCCTCAGACCTTCCCCAACCCCCAGAAGAAAATACTTAGGATAGGGATATAGTTTGGCCAAGCCCCACCCAGAGCTTTCCCAGCTCAGCCTGAAGGCCATGGTGAGAGAAGAGGATGAGGGTGGCTGGCTGGGGCGGGCATCAGACAAATTAGACAAATCAGTATTCAGGAAAAGACCAGAGTAGATGAGCACTCAGAATAGCAGGCAGGCATGACTTTATTGACTTCTGCAGTATCCCCTGTGGGCTCAGGTGGTAGGCAGTGAACACATAGCTAGCCAAGCAGGGATGGGAGTGATGAAGGTGGGGGCAGGGCTGAGAACACTCAGGAAGGCAAGAGAGCAAGGTGCTGCCACAGCACTCAGTATGTGATGGATGTCTTGAGACTTGACTCAACTGTCTTCATCAGAATGGTGTGGCAGCTGGAGCTGGAGCTAGAACTGGGCACAGAGCAAGACCCCTTAATGGGGCCCTGTCCAGAGCCCAGTTTGATGTTGGAGCCTCCAGTCACGACGCTAGAACAGTTGGATTCAAAACTGACTTTCCCACCTCCAAGTCCACAAGTGCCCACCAGGTTATCACCAGCTCCTCCAGACAAGACAGCACTGCCTCCCCCGATGGCTGCCAAGAAATGCGCAAAAGTCACAGCAGGTCCTCATCTCCCCATGGGAACCCCTTTCCCGAAGTCCCCTGATACTCACAGATAGTGACCTGGGTGGTGCATTCCCCAGACATCCTGGGGAAGAAAGGACAAGAGGAGGAACTGCTAAGAAGGGCTGTAAAGAATGCATCCCCAGTACTTTTAAGCCACTTTGAACAGCTCACATACCCTCTGCAGTTAAAATCCATGGTCCCCAATTTAAAACCCCTCCCAGCAGCATGGGTTGCCCTCAGTGGCTTAGAGTGTCAGGAAGTCTCTCAGAATACCCCTTAGCAAAGAAAGCTCTGTGTTGGCATTCCATCCTCTACCCACCCTACCGCAGGCACATATTCCCAGGTCCCTCTGACAGGCCCCACCTGCACTCCTCGCCCTCCAGCAGCCTGCGGTAGGTGGCGATCTCCACATCCAGGGCCAGCTTTGTGCTCATCAGCTCCTGGTACTCACGCAGCAGCCGGGCCATGTTCTGTTTGGCAGTTCTCAGAGCAGCCTCCAGCTCAGCCAGCTTGGTCTGAGCATCCTTGAGGGCCAACTCCCCACGCTGCTCAGCATCGGTGATGGCGTCCTCCAGGTTGACATTCTGGGAGGGGTGTGGAAATGAGAGAGGAAATGGCTGTAAGCACAACATGACCTTCCAAAGCACCTACTGTGGACATAACTTGAAGGCTGGGCGAACCATAATTTCATAATCTCAAAATTATCCTTGGCCACCTCCCAGCAGCTCCCATTCTAAAGGAAATTATTGCCTCTTCTCTTCCTTATAATGCGTTGAATAGCACCCAAAAAAATTGTCATATCTACCTAGAACATCAAATGTGCTCTTATTTGAAAATAAGGTTTTTGCAGATGTAATTAAAGATCTCAAGATGCTATCGTATTATATTCAGGGTGAGCCCTAAATCCAATGACTGGTACCCCTAGAAAAAGATGAGAGGACACAGAGACAGACACAGAGATGACAGAGGCAGAGATTGGGGCGATATAGCGAACAACAAGACAAGGAATGCCAAGGAATTGCATGAGCCACCAGAGGCTAGGAAGTGGTAAAGAAGAATTGCCCGCTAGCTCCTTCAGAAGGAGTATGGCTCTGCTGACACCTGATTTCATACTTCCAACCTCCAAAATTGAGAGAATAAATATCTGTTGTTTCAAGCCGCCAAGTCTGTGGTACATTGTTACAGCAGCCATAGGAAACTCATCCAACATTTTGCCACCTCAAATGATCTCTATTTCTTCCCATTCCCAGCCCTTAGCACTTACCTGAATCTCTCCCAGGGTACTTAAAGTTCTTCCTGTCCTGTTCAGGTTATTTTCTACAAGTCTCATCTTTAGAACCACCATGGTCCTTGATTTTTTTAGAACAGCCCCATTTCAAATATTTGATCTTATTTTCAGAGTTTACCGGACCATGTGTCTCCACTTCTGGTTTGAAAAATACACTCTCTGTACTTACCTCTCCATTTCCACAGAAAACTAGTAGTAGAACAAGATTGCAGTCTAATTGGTCATCCAACTGATTGACCCTCACATTTGGTTCAGGAAAGAAGGCATTCATCCCCTAAAGGCTCTTATTATTCTATTTCCACACAAGCACCCTGCCTTTAGGGAACATCATTTCCATTCCACAAATGAAGACACTGAGGCTCAGAAATGTGGTAAGTAGCAGAGCTGGGACCCTAACCTAGGACAGCTGATGTCCAGCCCACCACCAGAACTGTAGCCTGCAGGGCTCCTCCCATGGCCTGGATCAAAGGAGCTCAGTTCATCAAGCTTGAACACAAAGAGGGGGAGTAAGAGGGAATGTATCCCCAAGAGAAGTTCTCACAGGAAGTGTTTATGGGGGGAGCTATGGTTCCCAAGTGTGGGGATGTGGTACCACTCCTAAGTGCTGGCAGCTGGGCTGTGAGACCTCATGTGTTCACGTCACCTGAGTATACTTAATTTAGAAAGCAGTCTTGGAAATCTTGATTCCCTGGGTCTGGCAGGAGGCCCTGGACTATGCATCTTAACAGACACCCCAGGAATTCCAAAGCAAGGAGTCCAAATTTATGGGAAAACACTGTGGCAGCAAACTGAATAATAGGATTTCTGGTCCTGCATCACAATCCAAAGAAGAGCAGATAAGGACGCCTAGAGACTGAGTCTGGCCTTTGAATGAACTGTGCTCCAAGGACTTGAATGAACTGTGCCCCACTGAGAGTGGATGGGCCCCATGCCACTGGGAGTCAAGCCGAAGTGCTTGAGGAAACCACCAGACTCTATAGTCTCAGCTCTCAACGCTGATTCTTCAGATTTGAGGAAAGTCCGTTTAAAGGTGGTTGAAAACCTAAAAATCTGAAACCCTTTACTTCTAGAAATGAGGTCTCCAGGAGGAGCAGGAAACCATCTCCCTGCCCTTGCTATTCTCTCCCTCCACCTCTCCTGCTCCTTCCTATGCCCAGCACCAATAGCATCCTCCTAGGGAGGGCTCAGCTCACCCCACTCTACTGCTCACGGAGGTCCTGGCTCTCACCCTCCTCAATAGGGGACCAGGAAACTCAGTACATGGCCTTAAAGTCTTTGCTGAGCTTGAAGAGTAAGAGTCAAAAGAAGAGATAAGAAAAGGGACAAATTAATCCTCTCCCCAAGGAGCTTAGAGCAAGATGTACACCTGGACATGAAATATAGTATGAGCAGCACCCCCTGGAGTTGTTCAATGAAGAGCCCATGCACCTTGAATTCATAGGAAGGAGGCTGAAGTCCTCTTAAATGGAGCTTGAAGTTCTCTCCATCTCATATTATCAAAAGCTCCAGCTAGCTATCAAGGTTTCACACAAACTCAGTGGTGACTCTGGCACAAAAGCCGTAAGTGGCAGGGCTTAAGAAGCTCTGAGCCCCCACCTGCTTCTTGAGGTTCTCAATCTGACTCTGCAACTTCTGAATCGCCTGCTGCAGCTGAGAAATCTGGACTTTGGTTTCCTTCATGCTGTCTCCGTGAAGCTGGGCAGATGCCTGAAGTTCCTGGTACTGAGAGGGGACAGAGGTAGCACCATCAGTTGAAAGGACCCTCACTTTTGACATCAAGACCATGAGAAATCCCATGTCCCCATTCTTTTCCTCCTCACATCCTCATTTGGAATGTTGGTAAAACATGACACCAAGACATAGTGGGATATGCTTGCAGAAGTGCAGGCTCGTTTCCCACAGTTTCCCCAGGAGCCTCCCTCCTGGAGAAGGGAAATGATCATGTCCACCCAGCCCTAGAGCTTCAGGGAGGTTATCAAAACTGCCCAATGGGACTGAGGTGGACGGATCACCCTGAGACATGAGCATAGAGACCCAGTCTTTCCCAGCATGGAGCTGTCCTCCGGACCCAGCACCTTGGTCTGGTACAGCATCTCAGCCTCGGCCTTGCTGGTCTGGGCAATCTCCTTGTACAGTGCACGGACCTCAGCAATGATGTCACTGAAGTCCAAGCAGCAGTTGTTGTCCATGGACAGCACCACAGACATGTCACTGGCCTGGGTATGGAGCTGGCCCAGCTCCTGCAGGGAAGACTGACTCAGTGTCCACCCACCTCCAGCTGCCTTTCCCTCTGGAGCCCCATACAGGTGGGCAGGATGGCGGACATCCCCCCGCCACATTCTGTCAGGGAGCAGCCCTCATTCACACTGGGTGGCACTGAACATGCCCTGCCTTCTGCACAGCTGTCTCCTCATCTGTAATGAAGGCTATAGGAGGTAGTCTCCAATGGCTCTTGCAGCTTGGACATTAAAAGAAAATGTTCTGCAAGGCCAGAAGTCACCTGGTCCCCATCACTCTTCTAACTTCTTATCACCCTCCCCTCCCTCTCACCTCTGCTGTCCCTGCCACACAGCTTCCTTGTATTTCCTCAGACACCAGCACACTCTCTGGCTATGAGCCACTCCCTCATCCTAGAATCTCCAATTCCCACCTGCATGGCTAACTTCCTCACCTCCTTCAAAGCTTTCCTCAAATTTTATCTTCTAAATAAGGCCACCCCAACCACTCTATTTGAAATTGCCACCTGCCCTACCCACCACATTCTCAATCCTTTCCCTGTTTTAATTTTCTTTTTTTCCGTAACATGTATCACTTTCTAACATACTATATAAATTACTTATTTATTAGGTCTATCATTTATTGTTCATCTCTTAATAAAAAGCAAGCTTCATGACTTTTGTCTGGTTATTCATGGGTGTATCCCCAATACCTGGCAATCTACATAGTATATTCTCAGTAATTGTTTGTCAACTGACTGAATGACTGTGATCTAAGTCACCCTAACCAAGCTTCACCTCCTGGCCCCTCCTACTGTAGCTACAGGGAGCCTGCCTCCCCTGTCACCTCCCCTCACTCCCACCTGCCCTTGGAGACCATCACTTCTGCCATTGGCAGATCCTCACTTCTTCATACAGATGCCTCAAGAAGCAGATGTACTCTCTGAGAGCCTCCAGCTTGCCTTCCAACTCCATCTTGCTCAGAAAAACCTCATCGACATCCTGGGGATAAAAAAATAGAAACCGTATATCCCCAACTTCCTCTCTGTGAACACTACTCTGCTCAAGAATTCTGTTCACATACTGCCCAACACCCACCCTTAGCCATCTCTGGAGACCCGCTCTAGCCCCACTCTGCCTTGCTCTCTCTTTTGCCTGACACTAACCCACACCGCCTTCAGGTAGCCTTTCCTGATTAATCCCAACCAGTTCTGCCTCTTTTACTCCCTCTTCACCCTCTCTAGCAGTGACACCCAAAACTCATCACATGGTCCTCAAATTTGGTCCTGGGTTCCCTGTGTCTAGGTAGAAGTCCCATTTCCCAGGAGGACCCCTATAGGCAGCACGAGAGTGTATCCTGCACTAGGATCTCCTGCCCCCTGCCCTCCCCGCCCAAGACTGGGCTCTATGCACCATGGGTGCTCAGGATCCAAGTGGAGCAACTAACCCAACCCTCACCTTTTTGAGGATCACAAAGTTGTTCTCAACCGTAGAGCGCTTGTGGCTTTCCTGTTCATACCTGCCAAGTAAGTTACAGAGGGATGCTGCCTGAGGTAACAAGATCAGAGCCCATGTTTCTCCCCCAAGCACAACCTCCCTGAAAGGCCATTCTTGCCTTTAGATGCTCCAAAGCAAGACAAACAACCAGCCTGTGTCTCTACTTTTCTATCAGGAAGTTTTGTCACATCCTAGTTATGTCCATCTCTGCTCTTCTAGCCCATGTCTCCTTAATGACATAAGGTCACTTTGCTTCACGTTTATTTAAGGCACATTCAAACACTTTTTTTCACTTACTACAATTATCACTTGAAGCAGGCTGTTTGCATTTAATCAGAGAGATTATACAACTTGCCCAAGTCATAGATGATTTGCTAGTTACACAGACCTAAAACCCAGGTCTTCTGGCTCCAGTCCTGGGCTTCTTCCAGGGCCTACTTCACTTTGTATCCCATCCTCCCAACTGCTCTGGGAGGTAAGAAGGTCAGGTGACATTTTCCCAGTTTTCAGATATGGAAACTGAGTCTGGGCTAGGTAAAATGCCTTGCCAAAGGCCACACAGCTTACTCCTTGCTCACAGTCACTGAACCCAAGCCTCCTGCAGTCCAGGGCTCTCTCCACACTGCCAGGTGACCTAGGTGGAGAGCCCAGAACCACAGCCTGGCTGTGAATCATGCCAAGAGCCTGGGGATGGTCCCACGAAACAGATTCTCTTCTACTCCTAAAACCAGAGAACATCTGAGTCACTTTAGCCCACAGCCTGTTCAACAGGAATTTCTCAAGAAAAAACCCACTGAGACATTGTTTAAATAAACCCCTCCCAGGGCTGACAAGAAACATGGGCCTGGGAGCTGGGGCTGTTGGAACTGAGGTTCTCCAGACCTGGGCATCACGGTCAGCGGGGCCTCCTCACCTGCAGCAGGTGGGGCACCCTGAGAGTCAGAGTGAATGAGATGCAGAGGGGCTAGAGGGGAGCCCAGGCATGTGTGTGTGGAAGACCCTCAGCTGACAGCCCTGATCCAGCCCTCCCAGTCCCTACCCAGGCCCCATGGAGAACTGTGATCTTCCTACTTGGCCTTGTACTCCTCCTCCTGGTTCTGGCAGGACTTCAGCTCAGCATCCAGAGCCCCTCGTTGTCTCTGGATCTCCTCCAGTTGCTTCCTGAGCTGGGCCAGGTAAATCTCAAAGAAAGACTCCAGGCCCTGGGAGCTGTCACTCACCCCCATCTGCCGTAGCAAGTGCCACTTAGTCTCCAGGACCTTGTTCTGCTGCTCTAGGAACCGCACCTGCAGCAAAAGCAGAGGGTCCCTGAGGCCTCTGTGGAACTCCTTGGGCATAGACTCTGAAGAGTGAAGCCTCAGGGACCCTCCAGTCAGCCCACTTTTCCCCTGCCTCCCAACCCAACCTGGGCAGGGACTGCCTCATGCCCTTCCACAAGACTCTGAGCACATCAAAATGGCCTGAAGGACTAATGATAAAGGGCCTTCCCACTGCTGGCTGGCTATTTTCTGCCACTGAGCCCCAACTATGGAACAGCAGGGCCTCAGCATAACCAGAGAGAATCCAATTAGACCACAACAGGACTTCCTTGCTGCAGAAGTAATTAGATAAGTGATAGGCCAGACTTTCTCAATCTCAAGGCCACTGAGAACAGTTTCTTCAAGGGAGGCACTGAGACAGGGGCCTAGCTGAGTTGACCCTCACCTTGTCAATGAAGGAAGCAAACTGGTTGTTGAGAGTTCTGATTTCTTGGGTCTCCTGAGTTCTCAGCACCTGGAACTGGGGGTCAATCTCAATCTTCAGTGGGGTCAGCAGATCCTGGTTGATGGTCACTTCCCGGATGCCCCCCGGAGGGCACAGGGAAAGCCTAGGCCCACCACTGTCCTCCCCGAACCACACCCCTAACCTTCCCCTTGACCCCCAGGCTCTTCCAAGAGAGCCTCCTCGGCACCCCTGGGAGGAATTGAGGTTCCTGCTGCTGAAGCTGCCCCTGCCTCGGCCCCTGGAGTGAGCAGAACAGGCTGAGTGAGCACTGAAACCCCTCCGGGCCCGGCATGGGGAAAGAGACATGGCAGAGACCCACAATCACACAGCTACAGACAGAGAAGAGTCAAGATGTGTGAGTTCCTGCCCTGAGGCTCTGGCACGAGACTTTTATCCCCTCCTGTGCCTGGGCTGGGCCTTGGAGAGCAAGATGCTCTTGGCCTGACTGTGTCTGTCACTGGGTTCAGCTGACCTACTCTGACACACCTGGAGAATAGGTGCCCAGCACGTGCAGGACCCAGAGAAGTAGGAGACTCAGACCTTGCCCTCAGACTCTCAGGCTGTGGGAGAGCTGGGCATGTCCCCAAGACAAGGAAGCAGCCAGAAGCCTGAACTTCTGTGCTAGGGATGGGAAGCAATGGCTCTGAGCAACATCACTGAGGATCATTTAAGGAAGTCTTCCTGGAGAAGGCCATGGGGAAGAAAGGAGGGACAGTCGAGGGGAAAGAAGACGGAGGGAGTTCAAATGGAGCATCTAAATGCCCTGGAGATGCTGGACAGAGGAGAGTGAAACTTCTCAAGGAAGAAACTACCTATAAGAGTTGGAGAGGAAAGGCACTTTGCAGCACTAAGAGAAGCTAAGAGGTTAATAAAGGTGTTACTGTCATTGTTGGCTAAAAGATACTCCGGGATTTGGAAATGAAACAGAAAAACACGGTGTCCAAGTCCCTCCTCTTGCCCAACCCAGCAATCATCCACAAGAACCACCCCATTTAAACCAGGCATCTCCATCCAGGATCATGGCCACTGGAGCATTTCTGAGCCCAGCCTTTGTCCCTTCTACAAATGCCCAGTGCCAAGTTCATCCATCAAGTCAAGCACTGCATTGTCAGGTTACAAGTTAGAGTTACCTAGGCTCCAAAACAAAATGTACACTTAGAAACATACTCCTTTGGGGCACTGGGAGCAGAAACAGAAGTGTGAGAATTTCCCACAGCATAGATTCTATCTTTGCCCTGAGAGTCTGTTAAGTGGAAGAGGACCAGAGTGCACCTAGTATTGAGTGAGCCTTCCACCTGATGCAAGATTCCTGGAAGGAAACATCAAGCCACCCCCAGTGAAGCAATGGGCAGCTCTGATTTTTAGAAATTTCTAAAATTTCCTCTTTACATAGCAGGAAAGCTATTTCTCCCTGGCCCCACCCTAGCACCTAGGATACTGGGACCTTGATAATGCATCTCAAAAGAAAGACAAACAGGGACTCCGAATAATGAACACTCAAGACATATGTTATGAGGAAGTCAGTCTTAGCAATGCGAGAACCATCCCATAGATACTTCACCACACCCCCTGCCAGTCAAACGAGAGTCCCGCCCTGCAGAGAATTAGAAGCCCCTTTCTCCTTGCTCTAAATGAAATTGAATGACAGATGACCTCAAGGGCCAAAAGAGGCCAAACCTTTGGTGGGAAGAACAAAGGAGCTCAAGGGACTGAGGGCCCAGGTGAAGAGGAAAAGAGGAAAGAAAGGACCCAGGGGATCTAGGTGCAGCGAGGAAAGGGAGGCAGTCTAGAAAGAACATCTTGGAAATGGACTGAATCCTACTGAAGACCCACCTCCAAACCCTACCTCCTGGGGACCACTTTGCATAGACAAGGAAGGCAAGAGCCTTCCTTCTGGGTCCCACAAATATGCTTGAGAATGATCTTCATGGACTGGACTCTATCACTCCGCCCCCCACCCCAGTATTAAAAGATGGAGGACAGAGGTCACACTTGGGATAAAGCCAAATCTACCTTCCTGGAACTTCCCCATATTTGTAATGTTATAGAATATTACAGAACCACAGCTAGCTTCAAGGTCCAATGCCCTCATTTTATACTTAAAGATTCTGAGGACTCATAGGGTGTAGGGTGAGGTACAGAGACTGTACATCCTTGAGTAATAAGAGATTGCACCAGATGACCTCTAAGCCTACTCTGATGCATCGCTCTATGGCCTGAGTGACTTACTAAAGGCCATTCACACAGCTAACCAGACTGGAGCCAGAATCCCCAACCAGCTCAGACCACTGTGCCAAGGAACAGTCCACTAAATCTTTGACCAGAACCCCACCATGTCTGTCTTATCCCCCACTCTAGCCAGCTCAGGGTCTGGCATACACAAGATAGTAATAAGCACTTGTTTTAAAAAATGAATTCTTATCCATGACAGGAAACTTCTTGAATCCCCAGGATCTCAAACGCTACTGTAATATGTTTTCCCCTGTTAGAAAAAAGGACGGTACATTGACGGAGAGAACGACAAAATGATTTAGAGATTTTAATACTCGGCCCCTCACGGGCTGAGTCGTACACAAAGGGATCCCAATTCATGCAGAAGCAAGGTGCAAATGGCTTGAACCCTGGGTGTAACATTAAAGTCGGTAATGCAAAGGCTCTAAAGGATTAGGTTATATTTCTGCTGCAAGTTAACTGTTCTTACCCACACCTCATGCTCTGCAGCCCCTGCTCTCCTTGTGCTGCCTTTGGGAAAACGCTGGCCCACTCAGCTCCTCATAGCTTCCTGGTGGCCCTTCCCTCAGTGCACACCCCAAAGATCCCCACTCTGTCCCAGCCACAGCTACAACTCTCTAGCCTTTTTCTCTCTAATTGCTCTCAAGGCTGTTCTGCTTGTGCAGTAAATTTTTTTTATCAAAAGCCATTTATCACACTATTTATTGATTCAATAAGATATGGTTGAGTGCCTACTATGTGCCAGGGCCTGTGCTGAGGGGAATTTGCAGGGACTGAGGCTCAGCCTTGCACCAAGAAAGCTTAAAAGGTAATTAGACAAGTAGTTAATTGCAATTATGATTAAGAAAGAAAAGTACAGGGCATGAAAGAAACCTAACCTAGTTTACCCCCTAATTTATTCTCGAACATACCAGGAACTTCCCTGCCTTTGCATTTGCTGTTCTCTCTTCCAGCAATGCTTCTCCCTGGTTATCCACATAGCTAAAAGTCACCTTCCCTGGCTGCCCTCAACTAAAATTGCAACACTGAGGCCATCCCTCCTCTGACATTTCTCATTTTGTTCCTGTTTGCTTTTTTTCCATTTGGGACTTATCACTGCCTAACACATCATGTGTTGTTCTATTTACTCATTTTATCTGTCAGTCTCCCTAAACTAGAACGTGAGCTCCATGAGGGCAGTATTTTGTCTCTTTCCTCACATCTGTACCCTCTGCACTTACAGCCGTGTCTGGCACGCATACAGTAGGTGCCTGCCAGGCTGGGGGGCAGGTAGCCCCTATCCTCCTGACTGCACTGGCAATGGAGTGTGGTGGTATAATCCAGATAACGGGCTTGTTGCAACAGGAAAGGGATGCCCACAGGTGAGCCAAGCTGCCTCCACAGCCCTTCCGTGCCCAGGTAATGAGACTACAGAACTCATAGGGAGCACATTTCCAAAACAGAGGCCTTGGAAGAAAGGAGTTTGCAAAGCTTGCCTAGGAGTTCAGAATTTAAATGTATGTCTTCATGTTCTGGGTTGAGGGACAATACCAAACTCTAACTCTGGAATTCAGTCATGTGTCACTTAATGGTGAGGTTACATTCTGAAAAATACATGGTTAGGCACTTTTGTCATTATGAGAACATCATGGAGTGCACTTACACAAACCTAGATGGTTTAGCCTACTACACACCTAAGCTGTACGGTACAGCCAATTGCTCCTAGGCTACAAATCTGTACAGCGTGTTACTGTACTAAACACTGTAGGCAACTGTAACACAATGCTATTCGTGTATCTAAACATATCTCAACATGGTAAAAATACAGTAAAAATACCATGTAAAAGATTTTTTAAATGGTACACCTATATAGGACATTTACAATGAATGGAGCTTGCAAGATTGGAAGTTGATCTGGTGAATCAGTGAGTGAGTGAGTGAATGTGAGGGCCTGGAACATTACTGTATACTAATATAGACTTTATAAACACTGTACACTTAGGCTACATTAAATTTACTTTTTTAATGGCATAGCATTTCACTGCTACATTACGATAGTTACAACATCACTAAGCTATAGGAATTTTTCAGTTCCATTATCTCATGGGACCAATTCATATATGTGGTCCATTTTTTGACTGAAATATCGTTATGTGACACATGACTGTAATAACCCATAAACATAATCATATTTTACAAAGCTCTTTTAAAATTTCGAAATACTGAGGACGCTCTGAGTGCCATTGCTGAGCCAGACCTTTGCAGATCTTTCATTTCCTGTAATTCTCGCCACAACCTCACTCTAAAGACACTGAAATAAGAGCAACTGCCCAAGATCTCAAAGACTGAAAGAGGCCAAGTCATGTAGTCTTGCAGGAACACCACAGCATCCTCCAAGACTCCATCATGCGATAAGTATGTGTACGTGTTTCCTTATTTAACAGAGAACTGGAAGCTTCTCCCTTGCTGTAAGAGAACCCAGCTGGGAGGGGACTCACTGGGCTTCTGGGCCGAGCAAGTTCTGCTGTTGTGTAATAACTGGCTCTCTGCTGGGTTGGGAGAGCATGTCTCAATTTTGTAGTGTTTGCCATTTTCTGGGGTGTAAACACACCTACCCTGGCTGATTTCAAGCTACCAGCGTGATGTCACTGACTGGTGGCTATCATTGACTACAGTGATGTCACTGACTGCAGTTGGGAAGAGGTGAACACAGTCAGCTCTCCTGAGTTTGCATGAGCTGGCTTCACACCATTGGTTCCTGGGGGAAGAGGGACAGGGAAGAAGGTGGAGACCCTCCTGTGGAAGGAAGACTGTCCCAGGTTGGGGGAGCCAGAAACACACATTTGGGAGCAAACTGATGAGGCCCGGAAGAGGGAAGGCGGCTGAGCTGAGAGGGAAGAAGGAAGTGTTCAGACCAGAAAACCTGAGTTGAGAGTTCAGACTTGCCCATCCAGGGCTCAGCACAGAGCCTTTGCCATGCTCACCCAATCAGGTTCAGCCAGTTCAGTGCCTTGCTCCTGGTTTGGCAAATATTTATGAGGCATGTTACTAAGGACAGCTTCCCAACACCCCGGAGGGTAAAAAGCCCATGAGGCAAGTTCTAGAGCAAAGTTCCCAAGATTCTTACAACCTGGAAAAATAAAGTAAAGACCCCAGCAGGAACTTCGAGACTGGGCAATGAGGTAGGGGATTACTTGCTCCCTGCCCCTCAGCTCCTCTCACCATCGTCCCTCTCATGGCCATCTGAAGAGCTGCAGCCTGGGCATGGGGCATAAGGAGTGAGGGTTAATTTTCTGCCCCCATCTCTAAGGAAGTTCAGTCTGAGAGAACAGTATTCTTAAAACTGCAAGTTACAATCCAGCAGTGGGTTATAAAGTCAATTCAATGGATCTCGAACAGCAGATCAGAGTGCATGAGAGGTAGTATGGGCAATATTGCACCATGAAATTGTATTCCATATGTATGTGCATGTCTGTTTAAGTGTGTACAGAACTACGACATACAGTGAATTTCTTACTAGGAATCATTGCCCGAAAAAGTTTTGGAAACTCTCTGATAGAGGCAGTGGTCCCACATGTGTAAGCCCAAGACAATAAGACTGGAAGCAGAAGTATTATGTCAAGACTGGGAGATGGGAAGCTTTTCCAAAAGGGAGAAACACTGAAAGCAGGATTGGGACAGGGGAAAGCAGAGAGCAAGGACCTCTCCCAATCCATCCCAGGAGTTAGGAAATTCTCCTAGTATCTAATCTAATCCCTAAACCCACTGGTGTGTGCTCTGCCCTGCAGCCCACCCACTTCCCAAAAGAAAGAACCACGGTCCCCTCCTCCCTGTAACTATTGAGTCACGAATAGTAACAAGGACAGAAACCATTGGTTGAGTCCAGGGAGAGTAAGGTCAGCTGGGTAGGGGAGAGCAGACAGTAGCAAGCTGAGTTCAGACAAGGCAGGAGGTCCTGACTGTAGGCCTACTAAGGGCAGCCTGTGTGTGCTGTTGCTACAAGGACCAGGTCAGACCAGGCCTGCCCTTGGTGAATGCAGACTCCACTTAAAACAACCGCAATAATGCACAACTACAGAGCGATCCAACAGTAAAAATAGCCCACACGTGCATAACACCTGCCAGTTGTTATAGAATGTCAGAGTAGAGAGATCTAACAGGTTATCTTGTCCAACATCTTTGTTTCACAGCACAAGAAACCGAGGCCAAGAGAAGGAAAGCAACCTGCTCAGGGCACACAGCAAGGATGGAACTATAACCCACAAGGCCAAGACTTATTTCACCCTGCACTATAGAGATCAATGAGACTAGGATAGAGACCCACAGACAAAGACCCCAAACCCCCTCCCATTCACCTCTGCCATTCTAGAAAGTGCATGAATGCTATTATCCACCCGTAACATTTACTAGAGGTAAATTTATTGGACACTTCTTAGCACCAAGCACTGTGCTGGGTGCTTCAGATACAATGAATAATTCCCTCCAGGTAAGAATGGAGCACATCTGTACCTGTTGCCCTCTAGGAAAGAAGATTGGCTCTGTGACCTCCCTGACCTTCTCCAGACACTTATTGCTATCAGGAAGTTTTTGGGTCTAACCTCACTTCTTCCTGCTACAACATCAGCCCAGTTCCACTTGGTCCCAGAAGCACCTGCTTGTTGCTCTGGCCTGGCAGGTGGAGAGGGTGCTCGAGCTGCCCAGGGCCCTCTCCTGGCCCCTGAGTCAGCCCATCCATTGTTCCAATCCATTGTTCCAACACCTTTGCCTCAGGTGGTATGAAAGCCTGGGGAGCTGTGCCAGCAGAAGATTGTGGGCGCAGAGGGACCAGAGAGAGAAGAGGACTGGCAGGAAGATGTTGAGTGGGGAGGAGAGGGAGAGGAAAACCACCCACTGTCCAGCTTCTTAAAGTCTAGGCTGTTGTTTTCAAGATACAGAGGAAGAAGAACATCCTAAGGTCCATGGAGCTTCCTTTTTTATATACAAATAATATAAATTTATTGTTGAAAATTTTTAAACAATAGATAAGAAAATAAAATTAGAAAAACAAAACTCTTCCAAAATAGTACCACCTAAAAGTAGTCACTAGTAACACTTCGGTGCATAATCTTCCAGATTTTTCCATATGTAAATATTGCATTATTCATTCAACCCATATTTATTGGACACTCTCTATGTGCCAGGTATTATGCTAGCTCTAGGAATAAAGCCATAAATGAAACAAAAAAAAATCCATGCCCTTATGGAGTCTGCATTTCATGATTATGTGTACGTGTATATGTAGTCAGTCCTCCATAGTCACGGGTTCCACATGCACAGATTCAACCAATCTCAAATTGAAAATATTTAGGAAAGAAGGTTACATTGTTGCTGACATGTACTTTGTAGTTAGGCCTATGATGGTTGCATCTATACTGAACATTTAGACTTTTTTCTCATCATGCCCTAAACAACACAGTATGACGACTATTTACATGGCATTTACATTGTATTAGGTATTATAAGTAATCTAGAGATGATTTAAAATATACAGAAGGATGATTTAAAATACTCGCCATTTTATGTAAGGGACTTCTTGAGCATCCACAGATTTTGGTAACCAATCCCCCACAGATACTGAAGGACAACTATATATTCATATGTCCAGTTTAACACTATGCTGTACAGTAGTGTAAACACCATTTGTTTATATAAATATGTATTTTCCGGAGCAGGATATTACACATATGAATTTATAGCCAGTCCCCCCACCTCGTGTCAATAAATATACCTTAGATTATTGTGACTGGTTCAAAGTATTCCCTTGCGTGGATTCTCAGGGCACTATCTGAGTTCTTTCCCAGAGGAGACATGATGAACCTTGCTCTGGAAGCCCCATCTGAATGCGCGCGCGCGCACACACACACACACACACACACACACACACATTCATGAGTATGCATGCACACACTCCAGCCTGTGGGAGCCAGCTGCTGGCTCGCTGGACAAAGCAGTGAAATCCAGTCCTAATCCCAGACGTCTTTACAGGATTTTACAAGGCACCTGCATATTCCCCGCAATCTCTTCCAGGCTTCTCCCACTCTTGACTCCCCCTGCAGGTGGTCCAGGCTCTTGCAGCTGGAGTAGGGCCTGGGAGCTGTCTGGCAGGAGCCAGCCCTGCAGCAAAAGCAGGTGCAAATCATGGTCTCCCTGAAGTCCCCTCCTTGCCATCGCCTCCCTAGCTGCCTGATGCGGGTATAAGGCCCCCAAATGGGAACCTAAAGCACTAGTGATTCCTGGGTGTTTTTCTGAATTTTAAGAAGTCCCAGCTGGCCCTGGGCCAAACTGGGAAATCCACAGTACACAAACTCCCTGGAAGCTAGCTCCTGGGTTCTTGAGGTGCCTTGAGCACAAGAGTGAGGCTGAAGATCCGACTAGTGGTTAAAAGCATGGGTCAGACTGCCTGGGTTCAGATGCCGTCTCCACTACTGACTAGTTGTGTGGCCTCCGGCAAGTGACTTAACCTCTCTGTAACTCCACAATCCTGACTGTAATAAGAGGATAACAATTCTTATTTCATAGCATTGCTAAGAGTATCAAACAAGATGATACACATAGTGCTCAGAACAGTGCTTATAGCACAGGGTGGTATCCACCAACTATTAGCCTTTATCATTATCATTATCTTCTGAGCCTCCACTCACCAACCAGGCCTGGCTTACTAAAGGATGACTTTCCTTGGACTACTCTTGCTCTCACTGTCATCTGAGGACAACTGGACCTTCTCACGTTCTGAGACAAAAGGGAGAAGAAGTAGGGACACATTGTGTGTGAATATGTATGTGAATACTTGTGGGGAGTGTATCTTGGAGAGATTCTAAATAAATGTGGGGGAATGAGTGTGAATGTGCAATGTAGGATGATCAAGTGCTCACGTAGGACCTTATATGTGCACATACAAGTAAAAGTGTAGGAGCTGTGAAAGTATAGTTTGTATGTGAATGTGTAAGCTAGTTGTATAGTATAGGGTTGGAATGTGAATGTATAGTTTCTATGAATGTGTGTCAGAGAAGACACTTGGTACATCAGTGCATAAGAATGTATGTGTAGGAGAGAAGGTATAAGGTGTGAGGGTGTAGGGGTGTGTGTGTTATGAATATGTACATATGAAAGTTGTATGTGAACGCTCACATCCCCCAGCCCCATCCCCAGCACACATCTCTTGGAAAGGGGGCTCTGTTAGAGACAAAAATTCCCCACACTGAGAGAGACAGTGCCCCTGACATAATGTAGAACAGCCTTGATGTTTTTCTTTCCAGTTTCCTAGAGAAAAGCTGCTGGCTCAACAGAGCCTAGCCTCAAACCCGCCCTGATGATCGAAACTCTTGGGGGAAGGAAACAACTCCAGCCATCCCTGCCCTGAACCCCCACCCACCCCCGCTCAGGAAGACACCCACACCTCACTCCCTACCTCTCACCTGATGCTCTGCCTGCTCTTCCCACCCTCTCTCTGCTCTCCCCAGCCCCCCCGGGACACCCGGGGCAGCTCCCAGCCACCAACAGAAAGCTTAAGCCCCTCTCCAGGCTGTGAGCCATTTTGCCTACCTGCCCAGGCAGGCCCATCCCAGGGACAATGGCAACTCCCTCCCAGAGGGGAAGCGAGGCTGTGAAAGTACAGTTTGTGTGTGGATAGGGTAGGGGGACCAGCTTTAGGGCCCACAATCAACTCCCCTCCCAGGAGGCAGGCGTGCCACCTCACCCTGCATCTCCTAAAAAGGCAAAATCACGATAGAGGACTGGGTGGGGAGGGTGCCTCAGAAAGAAAGATCATTTGGAGGCAGAGGCTGGACATCAAGAAGGGTCCTTCTTTTCATTTAGGGGTTCTCTCTTCCAGGAAGTTGTCTCCATTGTTAATACTATTATATGTAGTAAGAATAATTATCACTAATGCACAACTACTATATGCCGGGTGCTTTACATACTGTACCTCTAATTAACCCATTTGTAGATGAGGAAACCAAGGCTCAAGGTAAAATAACTTCTCTTAGATAATGCAATCAGTGGTGGCAGAGTCAGAATTTGAACCCAGGTCTGTCTGTAAAACTTAGATCCTTTCTTGGGAGTGTGCCTGCATTCACCTGTCCATTTTCAGCTGGAATCAACACCTCGGTTTTTCCCCCTCCATCACAGAGGTGGGGAACCCAAAGAAAGACAGACCTGTTCAGACCAGAGAGAACAACTAGGGGGATCATGGGACTTCCAGGGGAGGAGCGCATGGAGGGGTCTCAGTAAACAAGGGGGAGAGATTGTTGAGTGGAAGGGATTGAAATGGATGAGGAAAAGGACCCAGGCCTCTGTGACACCTGGCCAGAGAGGGCAGGTGCATGGTTGCATGCAATAAGGCAGTGTGGGGAGCAGAGATTGAGGGGGTAGAAATTGAGGCCTGGTGGCTAAGCCCCAAAATACCAGTCCCCTGTGTCATCACTACCCCTAAAGAGGCCTGGACTATCTTCCTCATAGCCCCTCTTGGGTTCCAGAGGTCTCAGACCCCAAGGAGCCCAGGTGCTGGACAGCTGAGCACCTCTAAACTCTAGAATGTGCCAGGGCCTCATTCTTCAAGCTGACTCATTCCCAGCACCAGGGAGGAGCACTCAAACTCCTGGGCTTACAGAGAGAAAAAGAAACTCAGTGGGACTCCAGAATGACCAGCCAAGGTGTCGGGAGGGACAGGCCCCTGGCTGAAGATTCAGGAGAAGGGAGATGGGCTTGGGCCAGGGAAGGAGTGGGAAGTGGGAGAGATAGCTGGGCAGGGTGAAAGAAGGAGAACAAATGGGGAGGAAATGGGGTTAAGGATGCTATGGGGCCAGTGGGGGGAATTCATGGCTAAGGCTGGGGCAGAGCACTGAGGGGAAGGGGCAGGGCAAACCTCACCTGGTCCCAACCTCAGTCCCCTCCCAGCTTCCCCAGTCCCAGCCAAGTCAGGGAGTACCAGTGTCAGAAACCCAAGGGAAGCTGAGCAAACTTCACTCAGCCCTCTCTCTCTGAAACGCTAAGAAAGTGACAAGTGTCACCTGCAGCTCCCAGGCCTCATGAAGGCCTTTTGCAAGAGGGAGGTGCAAAAACTGCATCAAAATTCCCTTTTAAAGTTCTTTGGAGAGCCTAGCCCACCACCAAAGTAATGGGCTAGTGTTGTTCAAGGGAGACTGAAGCCAAAGTGCTGACACAATTAAGAAAAGGACAAAGTAAGTTACCAGTGGGACTGGGTCAAGGAGACCCAGGTCATGCAGGAGAGCCTGACCCACAGTTGCAGGGGAAGGCTCACGATGACTTCTTGTAATCCTCCCCCACACTTGACCCCCAGGAGTCCTTTTGTGCCAAACCACAGACCAGAACCCCCATCTCAGGGACCTCTCAGGAGGGTTCTGCCCCCCAGAGGGTGGGGGATCCTTTCACATTCTGTTCAAACTCATCTGATACCTGGTGATCTGTGAGGGAAAAGGGGAGAGACTGAGAAATATTAATGTAACCCCATGGGAGCCATATGTAAATGAGGATGATGGTCCCTGCCAATGGATTATTTAAACAATTAAGTTCGTTATATAAATCAGGGTCCCTAACACCTAGGCTGTGGACCAGTATAGGTCCCTGGCCTATTAGGAATGGGACCGCACAGCAGGAGGTGAGCGGCGGGCAAGCAAGCAAAGCTTCATCTGTATTTGCAGCCGCTCCCCAATGCTAGCATCACCACCTCAGCTTCATCTCAGATCATGGGGCATTAGATTCTCATAGAAGTACCACCCCCTGGTGCCAAAAGGTCGGGGACCACTGACCAAAAGCATTTAATATATGCCTGGCAATGTATTACTCAGAGGGTACAGCAAAGATGAAACCCTAACACCCATAAATAGGTAGAAAACAGAAAGACAAGGTCTCTCGGTACCCCAGGGCCACAGAAGAGGGGCCTGGGCCCAAACACCCGCTGGCTCTGTCCAGGGCTCTTCTGCATGTCATTTGTATGTGCTCTGTCTGGCCACGGACACTTTTCACTGCTGTTGCTTCAGAGCCTCTGGGCCCTGCATCATCTTTGTCCCTTCCTAGTGGCCCTTTCTAGATTCTTGAGGGCTGGAGGACCCCAGAGGCAGAAGAGAGCTCAGGCTGGGGCAAAGGATCTGAGACGGGACCTGGGGTCTGCAGAGGGCCTGTACTGCATCTGCGGGCAGGAAGCCTGGCTTAGGGCGCCCCCTGCAGGGTGTTCCCAGAATAGAGACAAGTAGACAAGCAAGCACCGGCTCCTCCCAGTTCCACAGAAGGTACAGCTGCCCAGCCCCTTGGCCTCCGTTGCCCTTTGCTGCCCCTAACACGGAGTCTGAGAGCAGCCCTGACAGAACCAGATCCTGACAGAATCTAGAAACTCACTTCCCTTCCCCAATTAGCCAAGACCTAGGGGGTCAATGTATGTTGTAGCAAACACCAGTGCAGCAATATTTGGGAGCTCTGTGCTGTCAGCAACACCCCTCCAGATACCTCCGGATAGTCACCTGTGCCCGCCTCCACCACCACCCCACCATCTTGCAGCTTGGCAACGGATTGTTGGAGTGGGGGTCGAGGTTTTACTTTTGGAAGAATTTAGGCAACAGAAAGAATCGTGGAAAAGTGGAGAGAACCTCACACAGCCTGTAGTGAAAGTGGACCCACCAAGGTCTCTCCAGCTGGGGCCTCACCCCACAAGGCTGCAGCTGGCTGGATTGAGGACAAACCAGGGATGGATTTCCCCCATAGGAGTGGGGCTATTTGGGGGCCCCTGGGAGATACCTAGCTCCCTTCCCATCTAATAATTCTGCCCATTCAGTTCAGCTGGGAGAGAACAATAGAGATGGCAACATTGACTAGGGGGAAAAAAAATGTCAAAAATGCTCTAAGCCTGCAGTTTGCTTGTTGACATCTACAGATGCTCACAAGCTATGCTTTCCTGTTGGGTTCCCTCCACCCACCACCCCTGCCTTGGCTGGGCGTGTGAATGGGGGCAGAGGAGAGGGCAGGGCAGAAGGGTGTGTGTGTGAACAAGTGAAGTCATCGTCTCTGGGTGGCTCCTTTTAATTAACACTCTGAAAAACTCCCAGCCAGCAAAATTAGCTCTTGCCAATTGGGAGCCCAACCCTCTGGCTCATCCAGGCCCTGAGGGCAGAAGGGAGCAGGAAATTTGAGAGCAGGAAAAGGGGTCTGTCAAGGCTTGGACATTTGAGAAGCTTCCCCAGTCTTCTGAGGGCCCATTGGCAGAGCCAGATGGCCACTGGGAAGCTTGGATTCTCTTTTTCCAGAGCAAAAGAGTAGAGGTTGGCGAGGCATTGGTGGAACCATCCCCTTGCCCCTGGCTCCTCCGGGAGACTAGCCCCAGAAAGTGTCCAGTGTCCCAGTCCTGGAGGTTACATCCAGGTCCAGGCTGGAGTAAGACATTCAGGCCTCCCTCTGGCCATTCCAGTTGTACCCAACATTCAAAGCAAAGAGTCACCTGCCCCCTCATGGCTAGCATCTGGTCCCCAGGATGAGAAGCAGCAAGTTTATTCCATGAAGGGAACAGAGTAAGCCTCATCCACCTTCCCTCAAGACCCTCAGCCCCATGGTCCAGAGGCCACCCCTTAGACTTATCTATGTCCCTCTTCTCCCTCAAACCCCTCCTCCAGGCGGCTGCCTAGTAAACCTCCCAGAGTCTGTGAGAACCTTCCAGTCTGGTGTATTCAGGTCCCATCTATGGCACTTGACTCTCTGTTCCCTGGATCAGACCCACTTGTCCCCCATCAGGGTGGAGCTCCAGAGGACAGGACCTGAGTCCCCTTCTCTCTAGTCTCCATCCCCAGCTCCTAGGACCAGAGGGCCATGGGAGGGACACAGACCTGCTAACTGTGAAAATAGACATGAGAGAAGGGGAAGAGGGGAGAACTGAGACTGGGCTTTTCTGGATGAGGAGCAAGAGTCACAGGTTCCATCCCACTACTGCTTCTACAGAATCACTGTGTGACCTGAGACTTAGGGCCTCTATCTCAGGTCTTGACTCAGTAACCTTGAGGGTCCCTTACAGCTCTGACAACCTCTGGTACTAGGATTATCCAGTATCCTAATGTGCCTGGGACTCCAGAGCAGTGGGAGAATGCTGGAATGGCAGAGCATGGAAGACCAGGCTGGTGTGACCATGGCTTCCTAGGAAAGGGCTCTCACTCCCAGAGCTTTCCCTGAGACTAGAGGACCATTTTCAAATATCTCCAGCTCTGGGTGGGGTGGAGGAGTCAGTAAAGGCAGAGGTTGGCTCAGTTATGCCAGGTAAGTTCCAGAGAGCTGCTTCACAACACTATGCTTAGTTAACAATAATTTATACTGTACATGCAAAATGTGTTAAGTGGGTAGATCTCATATCAGGTGTTCTTACCACAATAAAAATAAAATAAAAAGTAGAGCCCACTGGGATCTGAGCCCAGAGGGGTAGCCCCAGTTTCAGCTGTGCTCCCTTTGGCTGCTTCCAGGTCCCAATGACCAAATCCCCACAACCACTGCCCTCCAGAAACCACCGGTCCAGAGAAGTGGTGAGGGAAAAACCACCCCTCCTGCCCCCAAGCCCTACACAGAGAGCCAGGCCATCATGTCCCCCCACCAACCACAAGGGCCCCAAATCTTCTGGGGTTCTGGTTGTTGGGAGAGGGTGGGGCCTGATTTCAGGTGACAGTAGAGAAAAGATGTGGTGACTGCTCTCAGGCAGCAGAGTGAGGCGTGTTGGAGGAATGAAAGCGTCCATCCTCTCCCTGAGGCTGAGTGGGAGCCAGAGCAGAGCGGGCACGCCCGACGCGGAGGCCTCCGCCCCCCCCCCCACCCAGCTGGGCCACTGTTCCCATCACACCCTGGGCAGTAAAACTTGCTTTTATGGTAGTTGCGGGGGTTGCTATTTTCCTTGGGGGTGCTGTTTGTGTCTGTGTATCTATATGCAAACACACCTGGTCCTTACATATGTATTGCTATCTGAGGTTTGGTATGTGTTTGTGTGTATCCGTGTGTGTCCATGAGTGTGTTTCTGTGGATATATCCATGTGGGTCTGGGAGATCACCATGGCTACCTGTTTATTGAGTTATTACAGTGTTCCAGCTGTTATTTCCTTTAATCCTCACAATAACAGCTCAAGGAAGGTACTCTAGCTATCCCCATTTTAGATAGAGAAACAGAGGTTCGATAATCCACCCAAAGTCAGATAACTCATAAGAGACAGAGCTGAGACACTTGTTTCTCATGCCGAAAATGTATGTCTTCTCATAGACATGAGATTCTGGGCATAACATCTGCAAGCTTGTCTGTGTGTGTCTGTGTATCTACACGGTCTCTACCTGCTCAGTGGTCTATGCACATCTGCATGTGTGTCTGTGCCAAGGCCCAGGCCAGGCTTAGTAGCTGGGGTCACCAAAGCCTTAGAAATAATGACCCTTTCAAGAATAGTAACTATTTTCTGAAGCAGAAAGCAGACCTGCAGTGTGTCTCACTCAACAGAGAACTTTTGCCATCCAGACAGTGGCAGGAAATGCCAGTGTGAAGCCAGCACAGTCCCTGAGCCTGGGAAACAAGGGCAGTCTGTCCCCTTAGAGGAGGGGCAGAGGAGGAGAGAGAATCTGGGAAGAGCTCAGAGGGCAACAGGAAGGAGGCAATTTCCCCTGTCGCTGGCAGGGCCACCCCTACCCCTAACCAACAGAGAACAGGGCAGCAGGCAGGCCTCTCTTCTGGAAGAGGAATCTATTGATGCCTTGGCTGGGAGTGCTCTTCCCTAAGATCCCCCCTTGCTCGCCTCCTACAGCCTCCCTCCAGAGGCACCAACCATGGGATCTGGCTGGGTGCTGGGTGCTGGGTACTGGGTTGGGGTCGCTCAGGTGGTGAGGGGCACTGAGAACTGGGAGGACAGCAGCCCGCTGACAGGAGCGGGGCCTAAACGGTAGTCAAGGTGGCAGCTGCCGATTGGCTGGACCCCTGCGCTCCCACGGCTGCTGGGGCAGGGGCCAGGGCGGCTCTACTGAACCCAGCTGGGTGACTCATCCTCTTCCCCACCCTGTAGCTGGACTGGTGCCAAGATGCTTCCACCCAAGCCCCGCCCGCTAAGCTGGGACAGCCTGACTCAGCAGGGAGAGACGGGCCTGCCTGTCGGGCCTGCCTGTCACACTGTTCTCCCCAGGGGCAGGGGCAACAGTGGAGAAGGTGTGTCTGTCCTTCCAAGAGAATTGGGTCCTCTGTAGAGGGGGGCAATTGATGTCTGTCCTTAGAGTGGTGGGGACTTTTGTCCCTCTGAAGTGGGAAGCTGTGTTCCTGTCCTTCGTTGTGTGTCTATATCTCCCTCTCCTGAATCTTTGTGAGGCCAGCTGATGAACTCTGGGCTTTTAGAGTCTGTATATTAGTCCATTTGGGTGTCATCCCATGACCACCATTTCAAGATCATCTCTGTACACCCTTCACCACCTTTTGCAAACACACTCGCACAACTTCTTTATGCCTCTGTCTGAAATAGGTGCAAAGCCTGGGCCTCGGCCTGTCAGGACCTACATTTGGAGAGTTCTCCAGCCTTGGCTCTGCCCACCTCCACACTGCCAGGCCGCTGAAGGTGGGAGACTATATACTACCCAGCAGGAAGGCTCAAGGCACCACCTCTAACCCCTAAGGCCTTTTCCTGCAAGATGTCACAGTGATCTCAAAGTAATTCCTTGAAAAGAAAAGGACCCACATTTTTCCAGAGACTTCCGTGCACCAAGCCGTGTGCTAGGTTCACCTCATCTAGTGTTTCTAAGAGCAACTCCAACAATAAACAGGAGAAACTGAGGCATGGAAGGGTGACATAGGTATAGTATGTGAGAGTCTACATTTGAACCCAGGTCTGTCTGACTATGAAACATATGTGCTTTCCACTGTCTGTGACTGCTCTCTGAACTCCTAGCTGGCAGTGGCCTAAACCCTGCCCCATTATACTAAAGCAAACTTGGGGAAACCACCGATTCCACAGGGAGGCCCAGCTCTCAGCTTTGCCCAGGGTTTCCCATCCCAGGGAGGGTCCCTAATGGATGTGAGAAGGAGTAGGGTGGGGACTAGGGAGGGGATCAGAAAGAAGCTGAGTGTCAGCACATGTGGGCTTTGGAAAAGACAATAGGACATATGTGTCAGGTCCCCAGAGGGAAGAGGGCTGAAGAGGAACATTGCCAGCTCGATACACACTTCACAAAACACACAAATACATACACAATGATCAGAGGACCCACCCACCCATCCACAAATGCATATACCTAGTAGTTTGTAGGAGTTGTTGCACACAGACACATACATAGGAGTGTGTGTCTCACTTATACATAGGAGTGTGTGTCACACTTATACATGTTACACATGCTGCACACATGATTTTTAGGATTGCTGCAAGCACATGTATAAGGTATCAGTGGAATTGCTGCATACAGACTCACAATGATTTATGGGTCATTACACACACACACACACACACACACACACACACACACACACTGTCAGAACCACCAAAAAGGGGGTGATGGAGAGTAGAAATAATATGTGAATTTGTTGCAGAAACAAATTGGTCCCAGGGCCTGGACAAGCCCCGACCCAAGAAACCCAGGCCCCTCCTTCCCTACACCCACTCACCCTGGACAGGCCACTACCAACCACGGCCCCTCTGCTCTCTGGGCCCAAGATCTGAGCTACTCACGTATACATGTAGACATGCACACATGCACACAGTCCTTGGAGAAAGCTTGCCCTGATTCATGTAAATGACTTCCACAAACATGACATACAGAAGCCACACAAGCCTTTCTGACAAGGACACACACATAGCAGTCGTGTGAGCACACAGCCTTCTCACAAACATATCCATGTAAGACTCCTACATAAACATGCCCAGGTGCCAGTCACACACACACAGAACCACCATGGGCCCCACACAGACCCACGGATACGTGCACACAACAGAGGAGGAATACAAATGCATACACAAGTCAAACACACATAAAATAATGGGAGTAAGCGTGCATGGATGTACCTCCCCTATCCCAAAGAAATCTCCCCCAGCTCAGATCACTGCCCCTCAACCTTCTATCTTAGCAAAACAAAGCCCAGGCTTGCCCCATCAGCTCTATCTTCATTCTGGCCCGAGACAGGCCCTATCCTGCCTGCCTTGGCCTGCTTGGGTGGGGTTCTGCCTGCTCCCAGCTGCCAGCTGCCAGCTCAGCACAGGGCACGGTGCCCTGTGGTGCTGGCTATTGCTCCTGCACGTCGCCAGCCCTACCCCCTCTTCTTAGGCCTGCCACGTCAGCATCTGAGACCTAGCCTGGGCTCCACCTAGCCCATTTCTGCAGGCAGTGGGCAGGGTGCCTGATTCCCAGAGCTGGGGTCCAGGAGGAGGAGCCTGCTTACAAGACCCCAGGGAGAAGGGAAAGCCCAGCAAGAGCCTTCTACCACCACCCCCTGTTTCCTTCTCCTTTTTCAGATTGACCCCTCCTCACAATATTGGGCTTCCACAGTAACAGGTCACTCCCTGACTGCAGTGAGCAAACACCCAGAGCTACAACTCCATCCACACTGTCTCCTAACCCACAGATATCAGTCCACGCACGTGGGCTTTTAAGCACGCGTGCACACACCCATACACGCGTGCACACACACACACACACACACACACACAACTAGCACACCTTCTCAGCCCAACACGTAGCCTTGCACTACAACCACTCAGGCAAACACTCCCAGCCCATCACACCCTGTGTCCCAGCACCGCCAGCCACACAAGTTTCCATCACAAACACATGGTTTCCTGTAGTTTCCATAAAATAGACACAATTGAAAACAGTGCCCCTGTGCATGTCTACTCACACACACTCATACTGTGTCACTAAGCATTTGTAACTGTTCCAAACAGCCGTTCAAGGGGGTAGGTCTCTGTACTCCCCTTGTGTTTGCAGTTCCAGGACATTGGTTTAGGCTTCATTTTATCCCTGTATTGGAGCTATGATAAGCCTGGCTGGAGCAGAGGGCTGGGAGATGTCACCCCAGAAGCCATGCCCTCTCACAGACCGACCCTCTAGGCATGGGGGAAAAAAGCAAAATTGGCCAATGGCTGATGTAAGCACAGGTCTAAAGAGACCCCATGGCACCTGAAGTAAACTGAGGAAGAGGAGTAGGCCCTGAGCCAGCTACCCAAGGAGAGAACCTTGCAAAGGCTGGCAGCCGGGATACAGGAGGAAGAGAGGCAAGGACAAAATGGTGACAGAGGTATCGGGGATAGAGCCTTGAGTCAAAAAGCAGTAAAGCTCCTAAAGCAAGAGTAGGGATGCCCAGACCCTGGGATGAAACAGGCAGAGGTCTGAAGACCCCAGACTCTCCCCTCCCCATTCTTCTCTCTCCCACCCTCTCCCAGCTTGAGAGTTAAGCAACAAGCATGTAAAAGCACCCCTTGTGGACTTCGGAGGTTGGCCCTGCTCTTTGTTGAGCTAGGTGCTGGTAACATGACATGTTTGGTTTGTGAAAATTGTCAAGCCATACACTTATGACACAAGTATTTCTCTGCATGTATGTTATACATTGAGGAAAGTGTTTTTTATAAAGTAAATCCCCCACTGTGTACATGGCTCTGTCTTTTTGGGTAGAAGTGAACAGTCTATCTGTACTTGTCTGTGCCTGTCTGTACTTGTGCACAAACAGCCTCCTATGCGAATTATTCTTTGTCTTTGCTGCCTGAGGCCCCCCATGTATGCACTTACCGCACATGCATGTGCACACATACACACAAAGACACATGCCCATGCCCAGCTCCCCACCAGTCTTCCCTCTGTGATGGTGCAGCTGGAGCTGAGGGATAAAGGAGATGTAGTCAGGCCTTCCTTTCATTTAAATGACAGAAGTTTATGATCACTGGCTCTGTGGCAGGCTTGGGGACACAGGATGCATTCCAGGCAGACTTGGCCTCACCAAGCTCACTGTCTGCTGGGGAGACACAGCACAGTGTAAAGGGCCATATGTGGGAGGACAAGGGAAGGGGGGAGCCCAGCCTCTGAAGTGGAGGTGTCAGGGAGGATTTCTACTAGGTGGGCCACACAGGAGAGGTGCATTGCAGGCAAGGAGAGAGCACACACCAACTTGGAGATGTGAGAGTATGTGGCTTCCCCCAGGAAACTGCAAGGAGCTCAGCTGCTAGCGTGGAAGCAGAAAGAGGCAGGAAGATAGTAGGGATTGTGGCTGCAGAGGCCGGCTTAGACCAGGTTAGGCAGGGCTTTGAGGATCAAGCTCAGAGCATCCCCAAGAAAGGGATTTGGGCAGAGTGTGGCGTGATCTGAATCAACCCCGAGGGAGAGCTATGGAGGCAGGAGCACTGACTGAGAACCGGGACTCCCAGGTTCTCATCCTGGCTCTACTCAGACACTCACTGAGTTCCCTCTCTGTGCCTCCAAAACAAGTTATTGAGGCCTCTGTGCTGCTGACCCATAGTGCCAGCTGTGTCCCCTCCTGCAGAGCTGGGAACCTCCCCCCGCCCATGCCTGCTGTGCACATCCTTCTGGATCCCGCCCATCCCTCCGCAGCTTCACCTACCAGCCCTTTATGATAAAGGGAGGGCATTGCCCTCTTACCTGGCCTCAGCCAGCTCTGCTAGTGGAGCCTGGAGCCTGCCGCCTGCTGGTAAGGCAGGATCCAGCAACTGACACGTGGTAGTGTGGTGCCCTCTAGTGGACGGCCTGTCACCTCTCACCTGGAACTCAAACCTCCAGTGCAATGTAGCAGAAGGCACACAGCGGCAGGAACACGGCTGCGCCCTGCACCTCTCTGCAGCTCCCAGCACCCCACCACAACAGTGTCTCCGGGTTTGCCAGGTGTATAGGGAATTGATGGATGAAGACTAAAATCCACCCCAAGCTCCATTCACCAAGCCACACCCTGCCCCAGGGCTGCATCCTCTGATTTGCACAAAAGCACCCGGCGGAGTTACGATGGTCCTGCAACCCGGGGGCCTCCCAGGTTTGGCTTCTGGAAAAGGAATAAGCCAATCTGGCCAGCTCTGCTCCAAGGAGCCTGTAGAGCTGCTTCTTCTCTGCTCCTCTGCTGCCCCCCAGTGGACACTTGATGTACCTCCTGTTTGCTCAAATCCTGCTTCCCATTCTTCGGAGGTTCACCAGACGTGCTGAGCAGCAGGCTTCAGGGACGATGAAAATCCAGGGTTTTCTGTGTCCCTCGGGTCCCCACCGCTGCGCTGCCCCCTAATAACAATACCAGACTCCCAAAGTCTTGCTAATGAAGGCAGGAGCTGGTGTTGGAGATTTTGCAACCCTTTTTATCTACTTCCCCTCAGTCCTTCCTATGCTGGTGGAGCTGTGGAAACCAAGTCAAGCTTTGTCTTTCTGACCTCCGTCTCCCTACTTTAAACCAGAGCCCAAAGATATGTTCTCAGTGGCTTGTGTGATCTTGACCATGACGTTGTTTTTTCTAAATATTTGAACTGGCTGTGTACATTTAAAAGTCAAAATATTTTATGTGAAAATCAAGATTTCTGATTTCTGTTGCAATGTTGAAAGTTCTGAACACACTGGGACAATATCCCTGCATGTCTACAGTAAAGAAGCTGCCCCCAGCCTGACCCCGACGTTTGGGGAGGCCCACAGTCCCCAGTTCTTCTGACCCAGCTCTTTCCCACACCTCCTCCCACAGTTGGAGGGGCCTCACATACCAGCCCATGGACACCCTGACAATACTCCGAGGACATCTGTAACAGACCAATAGAAATAGAATGTAGCTACAAATGAGAGCCATATATGGAATTTTAAATTTTCTCATAGCCACATCTATAAAGTAAAAAAAATAGGTGGAATTAACTGTAACAGTATATTTATTTAACTCAATATATCCAAAACATTATTTCATGATGTAATAAATATTTAAAATTATTATTTTACATTCATTTTTTCTCATATTGTCTTCAAAATCTGATGTGTTTTTTACTTACAGCACATCACAATTCATACTAGCCACCTGTCCAGTCCTCAGTAACCACATGTGGCTAGCGGCTGCCTAATTGGGTAGGGCTGTTCTAGATACTCCCCCACCCCCCAAGTCTGTCACTCCTCAGCCACTGGTCACCATAGGGACTACTGTGTACTGAAGGTGGGGCCCTGGGAACACACTCAAGCAGTTTATGGAAGTGAACTCAGGGCAATTTGGACAAGGATGGGAAAACACAGGCTCTGTCTGTGTGGGCATGTTCCTTTGGCCCCTCAGACTCCTCATTTGGGTGAAGCGTCACAGTCAGAGGGTCTTGGAACAGGGCTGTTAAAACAAGAACCTCACTCCAGTCCAGGTATTAAAAGTCATTCTAGTTTGCCATAGTCCCCACCATTCCCTTTTACCATCCCTACAATGAAACTGAATGTCAGAAGCCATGTCTATATTTGGGCCATCTTATAATAGAAATAAAAAGAAAATTAAAGAAAATGAAACTGTGCCTGTGTTCATCTTTCAGTCCTCAGTTGGAGAAAGAAAGGCTAGCAAGTTTCAAAAAAAGACAGTGGAAAGCATAATTCTGTGCAGACAAAAAGAATATTGCCACGTTTTTCACATGCAAACAGCATGTCTATGCAGTTTCTTACCCCAGACCGACTTCCTCTTTTATCTTACCTGTCTGGCCCTTATGGGCATTTGAATTTTAACCTTCTAAATAAAAAAAAAAATCTCCCAGTTGCCTCCATTCTCATTGTTCCAATAAGCCCCAGTGGTAGACCAGCAGCAGGAAGGAAGAGTAACATCCCAAAGCCAGGAGCAGGCTACAGTGGGGAAGGCAGGTGGCTGGGCATTTCCTAAAATGTCCTCCAGGGGGCGCCCGGAGCCTGGGTAAAGTGACCTACGGGCATTAAGGTGATGAACTTGAACTGCCCTCTTCTTCCCCACTCTGCAATGTGCCCACCAGAGTGGTTCACTCCTTGGTCCTTTCTTCTATTCCCACATGTTTCTCCTAGACTAACAGGTCTGGGAAGGTAAAATAATATTGGAAAAGTTCCAGGTTTAGAGCCCCTTGTTCTGATACAAGCTCTGCCACCAAATAGCCAGGCAACCCTGAGCAAGTGACTTCCCCTCCCAGGGCCTCATCCCTCACCTGTAAAATGAGAACTGAACCGTCCTTACAGAGAACAATGTGAGAATCAAAGGAGGTGAAGCCTTCATAAGCACTTGGAAAACTGTGAAAGCCCAGTACAGAAAAGAGTAAGGAAAAACAGCAGAGGTCGGGTGGAAAGCAGAGGTCAGGCAGCAACCATTGAGACCCTCTGCCTTCTTTCTCGACCCACTGAGTCAGAGAGAACACAGGAGAGAGTGGCCAGGAGGAGGCCTGGGAGATGGGTGGAGGCCAAGCAGGCTCAGGCCATGGGCCACGTCAGGACTTGGGGCTTTATCCTAGATTTTAAATAGGGGAGTAACCAAATCTGATTTGTATTTTTGAAATACAAATATACAGGGACTCTTCTGTGATGCAAGAAATGTTCTATATTACAGGTGTGAACCTAAGTGGAAATCTATCAAGAACCTTCCTCATTTTATTTTATTTGTTATACCACAGCAAGGGAAGGATAAAGGGGCCTGTGGCTGGCCAAGGCTGGCTCCAACCATTCTTGTGGGCCCAGCGGAGAGGTGATGTGACTGGCAGGCTCACCAGAACCACAGGGATACAGCTAAGAACAGTTCTTGAAAAGCAGGGGGTTGTGTGGGGAGGGAGGGGCGGGGACAGTGTTCTGTTATCAGATGTGAAAGGGATGCTGGATACAGTAACTAATACCCACCAAGATATGCAATGAGGGAACACAGTGGCTCTCCCAGGGACCTCTCAGTCATGCTGGTCCCTGTCCCACCCTCCCCTTCCAGGGTACTGCTCCCAGTAATACTGCTGCATTCCCACTCCCTTACATGCTAGTTTGGCCCTCATTCTCAGCCCTCTTACAATCTTCCTGCTAAGATGATCATGGACCATTTTCACCCAGATCATCTTGGGCAGGGCAAAAATCCTGAAATGACAATGTATGAAGAGTGTTGGAAGACTAATCATTTCATTCCTGGAGGGAAGAGGTGGGGAATAATACCTGGTTCATCTGGCATGGTCAGACATGGGACTTCTACATATGTGGATTTTCTAGAAAGTTAAAATTTAGCCCCATAAGAAAACAAGCCCCCCCCCTTTTCTTTAATGTCTGTCAAAAATTTGAATGTACATATGAATGCACACTTTGACTCAGCAATTACAGGAATTACTCTTATATCCTCACTGTGAGTAACATGACATGTTTCAAGGTTATCAGCTGCAACATTGTTGTCGTAGCATAAGGTTGAAAACACCCACCAACTGGGGACCGGTTAAGTAAATTGTAAGACAGCCTTACATGGAACATTATGCAGCTGTGAAAAGAACAGGGCAGCAACTTACATACTGATATGGAAAGAACAGGTGTTGAGTGAATGTCAAAGCAGGACATATAACACCACATGTAGTATAGCACCCTTTGTGAAATGCATATACATATATGTATTTAGGATTTATATATACATAAACTCTGCCTGAAATGAATTACAAAACACAGATAACATTAGTTTCTATCCCTGAAACTGGGTCCCTTTTAAAATAGAGTTGTATACAAGGGATTTATTATCTATTCAAAACAAGGTTTAAATTTATGAGCTATGTATGACATGCGTACAAATGATAAAAATCTAGAAGTCAAAAGAGCACTAGCCCAGGCATCAGGATACTATTTCTATCACTTACAGTGTAACCTTACTCAAAGTCTGGAGAAAATGGAGATTTTAATATCTGCCTCCCAGAATCACTGGAGGGTTGGAATATGCTGTAGCATAAGATCTGCCATCAAGTAGGTATTTTAGAAATGGTAGTGTCTATCCTACCTCTACATCTTCATCTAAATGATAATTAGATGTCCAGCTCTTATTTATATTTGTTTAAATATTGAACCCTACATGTCCTTGATCACATAGTAGATACACAATAACCTGGGAGAAGAAAAGAAAGAGAATTCTCTCTGGAGTTTTCTCGCCTTTCCCTGAGTTAAGGCCTGAGGTGTGGGAACTCTGAGAGACTATCAGAAGGGCCCATGACTGTCCCCAGTATGCCCGCCCCCCAGGGGCAGGGCCCGGTAAAACAGGTGGCCAGCTCCTGTGGGGAATGAGTGGGGTACAGCTGAAAATATTGAGTTGGGGCCTCAGGGAAAGAGGTTCCTCTCACAAAGTGCTACATCCGTCCTGGGCTCTAATCACCCTCTTGGCTCCTGGGACCTGTTGAAGAGGGCCAGCCGTACATCATCAGTGGGCGGAAGGTTGGTATTGTTTTATGAAATTTTTGTTTATTTATTTAATTTGCAGATTGTGATAAAAATGAATTTCTTACCGCAAGCTGCCAAAATAGTTAGAGAGCCGCAGTTCTAGGTAAGGATGCTGTTTAGTTTTATCACGAAGAAGTAGAATCCTTTATTGTGGCATAGTCCAGAAGCCTGGACCTAGGCCTGGGGCTGCGGGGGATGGGAGAGGCAGAACGCCTGGGCTCAGTCTGGGAGCAGCTCCACTTATGTGCTCAGCTCAAGGGGTAGCTGGGATAGCCCTCCAGTGGGGGCCCAGGGTCTCGGAAATCAAGGGTACAGGGACAAGAGTCCTAAGGATCTGAACCCGAGTGTCTTGAGCCAGGCTGTGAACATAGCACATGCTTGTCTATTCTCCCTTGGTGTTTTACGAAGTCTGAAAATGTCCCCATCTCAGCAGTTCTATGTGCTTGTGCACTTTATATGTGCTGAGGGCCAACATGTCTGCCTAAGAACTCTGTGGTGGTGGCAGTAGAGCCAAGAGCCACAGATGTACTTCTCCACTCAGCTGTGCCTTATACCTGTGCTTGCCCTAAGGCTTAGACTGTTTCAACAAAGTAGGCAAATCTCTTCAAACATTTACAGAACCCACACATGCCCATGTACACAAGCACACCCTCCACATGCAAACAGAAGTACACGCCCTTTACCTACTCAGCAATATATATGATAAAAACACTGCATGTAAGAGTAGCGAGAGGGTAGCAAGGAGCAATGCAGGGTAGATAGATATGACTGAGTAGAGCAGTAAAAACCCATTTATCAATGCCAAGTCCTATTGTATCTTGGTTTTTGGAAATTGTGGGTCTTAAGAATGGACTCTGGGCCTCTGAAGGGATGAGAAAACGAGGATTCCTTAGTCCCCAGCTGCAAAAGAATGAAAATGGCAAAAAGACATCTCTGGCCATCAAGGAAGCACCATGGACCTAGCTGAGGAGTACAACCTTGAGAACTAGACAGCCCTGGGTTCAAATCCTGTATCTACCACATTCTAGTTAGGCCATTCATTGGTCTCTCCGGCCAGCTGGCTTTCCTTATCTGCAAGTAGTCCTTATGTCAACTTCCTGTGGTCTGTGCAAAGGGAAACTAAACTCTCTCTCGACAACACCATCTGAAACCTGCTCTGCCTACCTTTGGGGCTTGCTGCACAGATAAAGATAAATGGGGTGCTTGAGGGCACATTAATTACCAAGGCTTCATTCGACCAACTTTAGGCAAACAAGTCTCTTTGGGAACAGCCTGGACGGAGGAGGCCAGACTTTCCTCCCAGTGCCACCCCTCCTCAGGTACCCCCAGCTTCCGATTCAGGGACAAGCCTCCTGGTCACCTCTCTCCCACTCCATGGATAAGGGCTACACACACAGCGAGTAGGGCTGGCAGAGCCAACTGAGACTTTATTTTGGAAAAAACACTTGATTTGGCTTTTAGTTGGGGGCATGGGTAAGAGGTGGTCCCCCAGGCAGTAGACTCCCCACCCAGAGTTGGGCTGAGGACTGGGGTTGAGCTTCAGATGGGTCTCCTGTGCTCAAGGCTCTCTGCACAACTCCTTTCCCACAGGCTTGGAGGCCAGGAGCGACCACGGTATCCATTTACTTAGGCAGGACATCAGATGACTCAGACACCAGCTTCCCATCACGAGTCTCAATCTTCTTCACCACCACGGTCTTGGTGGAGCTGGTGCTGGTGCGGTTGAAGGAGCCGGAGCTCCCCCCAGAGCCAAAGTTGGACTGGAAGCTCACACCATAGTTGAGGCCAGGGCTTGTGAGGTTACCATAAGCCGGGCTCATCAGCCCACCTGGTCAGGGATTGGCAACCACATGAGCTCAGGAGCCCTGCATACATCAGGCTCCAATGATCCCTTCTCTCTTCACTCTCTACACTGTCCTTAGGGATGGAGAACTGCCCTGGCTCACTACTCCAAGGAATACCAGGAGCAGGGTGGGACAGAGCTTTGACATTAGCTATGTGATCTTGGACAAGATAGTTAATTGGGCCCCAGCCTCTCGAGTTGTACAAGATGAAAATATATCGGGGTTATAAAAGGCCCTGCCCTCCTCTCCTGCACCCAAGGCTGGTACACTCACCTGAGTAGCCACTGGTAGTCTTGGTATGGATACTCATGTTCTGCATCCCAGACTCCAGCCTGTATCCAAAGGATACTTAGGATATCAGGACCAACTCCTGGCCCTCTAGACAATAGGACCCAAGTCCCACCCCTCCCCACCCCAGGTCCCAGGGATGGAGCACCAGGGCCAAAGCACCCCCATACTCACCGGCTCTCCTCGCCCTCCAGCAGTTTGCGGTAGGTGGCGATCTCCACATCCAGGGCCAGCTTGACATTCATGAGCTCCTGGTACTCGCGCAGCTGCCGGGCCATGTCTTGCTTGGCATTTCTCAAAGCAGCCTCCAGCTCAGCCACCTTGGCCTGGGCATCCTTGAGGGCCAGCTCCCCACGCTGCTCAGCATCAGTGATGGCAGCCTCCAGGGAAGCCCTCTATTGGGGGAGGGAAAGAAGTTAGAATAGAGTATGGTTCCCACATGGTCCTGCACCCGCCCTCCCTCCCCCCTCCCCTAGAGACCTCACTCCATGACCTAGACCAACCAGCTCTACCTCAGCTCAAAGACAATGCTAGCAGTTAAGTTCCAGAAGCATAAGGGGGAGATATAAGCAGCTTCCAGGCACTTCCCTGCAGAAACTTCTCCATTAGAACACTAAAAGGTATTATCCCCGCCCTAACTGAACTAGAACTCTGCTTTCTAGACTTCCTCAAAGCACCATTCTGACCCTGATATACAAGACATAAAATAAAACAGGCTTGCCAAGCCCCCTCTGACTCCTGTCCCATCCCCAGGGACCTCCTCAGGAGCCCTCAGCCCCCCGGGAGCAGTCTGATAAGCTGGACTGTAGATGCCCCTTCAACTCCCACACACTCTGGTCTAGGATCCCTTCCCAGACTCCTCACTCCTTCCTTCCTGCATTATCTCCTCTCCCTGGGACGTGTCTGAGGAACCTCTCCTACCCAGTCCAGCCCATACCTGGCCTTTGAGGGCCTCGATTTCAGCCTGGAGTCGGCTGATGTTCCGGTTCATCTCAGAAATCTCTGTCTTCGTGCGACGCAGGTCATCCCCGTGCTTCCCAGCCAATGTCTGCAGCTCCTCATACTGCAGATGTGAGCTGAGGAGTTAGGCTTGAGAGGCCCCCCTGGAACCCAAGGTGTCTTCCATCCGAGGGAGAGTGCCCTCTCAGCTAAGTGGTCAGAGCCCAAGTCATCTCACCCACCCACCCCTACCGCTACCCCTACCCTCTCCACACACACACTGAAGGCCTTCTTCCAGAGCACCAAGCCCAAGGACATCTCAACCTCCCCGGCACCCACATAGCAGGCAGAGTGGCATTTGAAATCCTGTTCCCTGCTCATGAACTAGGGCACAGAACTGGCCAGAAGGGGAGGGTCAGCCTAATGACCCTGCTCTTCACCTTGATCATGTACATGGTCTCAGCTTCAGCCCGGCTACGGTTGGCGATCTCCTCATACTGGGCCTTGACCTCGGCAATGATGCTATCCAGGTCCAGGGAGCGGTTGTTGTCCATGGACAGCACCACAGACGTGTCAGAGATCTGGCCCTGCAGTTCACGGATCTCCTACAGTGGAGAGGGGAGGTAGTGAGGTCTGGTCCTTGCACACAAGGAGCCCTCTTTGGCAGAGGGCCTTCCTTAGGGGAACAAGCCAAGGAAGGCAGCAAAAGAGGAAAGAACCAGGTGGGTATGAGGACTGGAGAGGGCAAATTTTCCGAGGAAAGAAGATGGGTCAAAGACCTTAAACCTGGTGGGATGCAAAAATGAAATAAGGCCAGTAAAAAAAAAAAAAAAAAAAAAAAAAAAACACCTAGCTTTGGGTAGGGCCCTTCCATGCTCTCAGAAACCAATATTGAACATCCACAGAGGGCTCCCGCACATGGCTCAAAGATTCAGAACAGATTCAGGACAGAGAGCAGAGAGGGCCCGAGTCGCCCCTGTGTCACCACTCTATGTATGACAATGTTGGACAGGCTCTTTTAGTTCTCTGAGTCCATTTTCTCATCTGTGAAATAGGATTATCAACTCTCCCTCATGCAGGGGGACAAAAGACGTAGAATGTCCATGCTGGGTTATTAACATCAACAGCTGTAATTATTCAGTGCTGGGCCCTTGTCTGTTGGTGCACCGGGAGCCTTCAACAATGTTAAAGGAACAAGAACTTACCTCTTCATACAGCTGCCTATAGAAGTTGATCTCATCAGTTAGCCCTTCCAGGCGGGACTCCAGCTCTACCTTGTTCATGTAAGCTTCATCCACATCCTGGGGAGTGTAGAGAGAGGAGGAGCTTGAGATGAATGCCCACATGGGACGCCAAACCCAGGCCTGGACCTAGAAACTTCTAACTATTGCCTTGCCCACCTCACTCTGTGGCCTGATCCTCTAGTTAGGCCTCTGCTCCATTGCACCTGTACGTTCCCAGCCCAAACACCTTTACTCAGCTTCCTGCAGCCCTCTCCGCCGCCTCCCGCCGCCTCCCGCCGCCTCCCGCCGCCTCCCGCCGCCTCCCGCCGCCTCCCGCCGCCTCCCGCCGCCTCCCGCCGCCTCCCGCCGCCTCCCGCCGCCTCCCGCCGCCTCCCGCCGCCTCCCGCCTCTCCCTCCTCCTCCCCTCTTATTCCTCCAGGAAGCCTCCTGTGGCCAGACCTCCAATTCTACTGCTCCATTTTTAAACATGTCCCATCATTAACGTCTAGAGTTCTGTACAAATGCACTGTCTTAACTCTGTGTCCTTGCCTACCTTTCTATGCTGTATATCTAGGAGTCACCCAAATGTTACCCGTTATTTCTTAGAAACATTTAGGGATCAAGCCCAGAAAGCCTCTTGGTCCAAGTCTCTAAGCCCCAGCCTCCAGGTGGGAGTAAAAGATTCCCTCACCTTCTTGATGAGGACAAATTCATTCTCCATCTCTGTGCGCTTGTTGATCTCATCCTCATACCTGGTAAAGAAAAGACTTAGAATCAAAGGATGAAGGCAAAGGAGAGGTTGCCCTGAGTCTTTTGAGGGGGGCAAGAATAACTAGAAAATGTAATTCATGGAAATGCAAGATATAAGATAACTGGAATGGTGCTTCTGCTCATCAGCCAGTGGGGAGGCCTAGAGCAGGAAATCTCTCTCCAAATCCATGAATACACATTGGATTAGACACAGTAGACATATTGGAGGGTTAGCAACAGGGAGTGACATGATGATTCAGAAAGAACTTTCTGGGTTGTGTTGGAAATCAGGGGTAAGAATAAAAAAGGGCAAGGGCTGCAAGTATATAAGAGGCCTATGGGTTATCTGTCTCTCCCATTTGAGGTTTACTACATACACATTAACATACAAATCTGTTGTCCAAATCTGGACAATTCTGAGATTTAAAGAGGGTGGGTGCTACTAAAAATTATGCCAGTATAAACTAGAGCATAAACTAGACTGTCTTGAGAAAACCTGGTCACACGGTGACCCTAGTTATCTAAGAATGTATTGGCCAACAAGCAAAGGGCGATGAGATATTAAGCCTCTAGCTCCCTGAGGTGGGATAGGACAAGAAGACTTCAGTTAAGCAGGTGGTAGTGAGAAGGAGGGCAGCTCACTTATTCTTCATGTCTTCCACCAGCCCCTGCATGTTGCCAGACTCTGCCTCCAGCCTCAGTTTCTCCTGGGCCAGCGTGTCCAGCTGCCGCCGAAGGTTGTTGATGTAGCTCTCAAACATGTTGTCCATGTTGCTGCGAATCGTCTTTTGCTGCTGCAGAAGGTTCCACTTGGTCTCCAGAATCTTGTTTTGTTGCTCCAGGCTTCGCACCTGAATGAGGGAAGACAGAGCAAAAAGGTCTACATCGGGCCAGGCCAGTCTGGGGGAAGCAAGCAGTGTTTTCCATTCCCAAACAGTGGGTCTCTCCAGAACCCAGTAACTTGGTTAGTCATAACCTGAGAGAGACAGCATGGTGAGCGGGTGGGGTAGGGAGCCACATCCTTCTAACTCTAGGGATGGGGATGACACAAGGGCACATGGTTGGAAGGGGACAGCTAGGAGTCATGCTAAAGCTGTGTTTGCAGAACAAATAGGTCTTCTTGGCTTAGGTTGTATATTATATATAGATCAATAAAAATAGCCAAGTGTTACAAGACCAAAAAATAAAGTGTAGATTGTTTGTAACAAATGCTAACATCATTATCATCATTATTACCTGGAGTGACTTTGAAGAACACGTACAGTTTAGAGGGAAACATTTGCCCTATGGCCTGAAGATCCAGGTTTTAGCCAAACACAGCTGCTAACCTGTGCTGCAAAACATTGAGTTGCTTCCGCTCTCAGAGCCTGGGGCTCCTCAGCCCTGCAGTGGCCTAGAGGAACTCAGGCAGGTCTTTTCAGGAGCCCCATTTCTGTGCAGAAGTCACTTGTGGCCAGGGAAGAGATAAGAGACTAGGGAGATTTATCTGCAGATGGAAGATTTTCTCCTACCCTATCCCCACCCTATTCCACCTGAAACCACAAATCTCTCCATCCTGCCTCAAACACAAAGGTCCTGGGTTCCTAGGGCTCAAGAAATCCAGATTTTGGGATAAAATTAAGGCATGTTAGAAGGGAAATGATTAAAAAAGAAATAGACAGCTTTTAAGAAGAATAATTTATTTTTCTTAATCAACCCAAAGTTATATCTTTTTTTAACTGAGGGGGAGGACTTAGAAAGAAATGTTGACTTAAGGGTCCAGCCTAGATCCAACAAATCCTTCTCGGTAAATCCCTTTCTTCCCCAGGTCATTCTGCCCCAAAATTATGAAAATAAGTGATTATAACATTTGGCTTTAATGGGCTGCTTAATACAGACCAAGCACTGCCAAGCTATTTACCTACATTACATGCTTGAATAGGCAAAACCTGATTTAGGGCGAATCGTGCCCATTTCATAGATGAGGAAATCAGATTCAGCAACGGAGCCCATCAAAGGAAAGGGCAGAGCACTGAGAATCAGGAATTGGGATTCGAGGCCTGTGCTTTACTACTACTCACGGGGAGAACTCCGGAGCTAGCAAACGCAGTCAAGCAAAGTCAAGGGTGCTTAGAGCTAAGGAACTAGGAAACCCGCTCCCCTCAAAACAGGGGAGAGCGGGTTTCCTGGGGAACTCCAATCCCTAGAGGCGCTAATCTGCCCCAGGATTTTCCACCTTCCGTTCCCACAATGCCTCCCAGGAGCCAGTCAGCGGGGAGGGGCCCAATCCTCCCGCTGAGGCCCTCAGGGGCCCTTGCTGACTGGCTCCTGAGTACACCCCCCAAGGCTACAAAACGCGACCTAGTCTCCACTCTGAGAAAGTGGAGCCAGGCCATTGGGGCGGAGCCAGGGAGGGAAGAGAGAGGGGACAAGGGCTGGGAATAGGGGCGTTGTTGGACAGACGCATTATCTAAAGCCATGAACTCTAAAGTTTAACAGGACAAGAAACCTGGGCGCAGTGTCCAACGCCCTCAGACTTTGAATCCTAAAGTCCCACCCCATTCCATCACGACACAGATTGTCCCAACCCTACAGGACAAGAGCTGCCCAGGTAGAGCAGCGAGTCACCTAGACGGCTGGCCTCAGCCCCTCACCCCACGGTTGGGGTGGGTCTCCGGCCCTTCCGGCCCCGCCCACTGCAGGCTCCAAGGCGAGGGCCAAGTATGACTCATCTTGGTGTCCCCCACACTCCGGCCTTGGGATGCAAGAGGCCTCAGCCTCAGTCAATATTTGCCTGTTTGTATCAAGACCTATCCCAGACCTATCAAATCTCCATTTAAATAAAAAAAAAAATTTTTAAGTCCAGGAGCACCTTTGAGAAGCTGCTGAGGTAGTGCTAGGAGAGAAGGGTGAACCTGGAGGAGGGGCTCCCTTCCCAACCGACAGCAGAACAGCTGGGTCTCTTCCAGGCTGAAAGCTTTATCTAAGGTCGGAACGCGGGTTGGGGTGAGATGGGTGAGAGAGGGATTTAGAGTCAGAAGCTGCCCAGACCCTCTTTCCATCCCTGCGCCACCAAAACCAAAAGTGCATGAGAAGAGTGAGTCATAGGTTGGGAGTGTTGCCACGGTGGGTAGGGCTCAGCAGGACGCCAGTGGGAGGCTGGAGATGTGCCCACTGACGGGGCGACCAAGAGATAGAGTGTGGACCCTCGTGGGGCCCCAGGCACAACCAGCTAAGCAGGGGTTACCCTCACCTTGTCGATGAAGTTAGCAAACTTGTTGTTGAGGGTCTTTATCTGCTCCTTCTCCTGGGTGCGCACGGCCTGGATGTTGGGGTCCACCTCCAGCTTCAGGGGGCTCAGCAAGCTCTGGTTCACTTGTACTGCTGTGATGCTCCCCACACCTCCAGCTCCGCCGTAACCCCCAGCCGGGTTCATGTTGATACCTAGGCCAGCCCGGTAGCCGCCCACCCGGGGAAAGGCCGAGGAGCTGATACGGGCACCGGGAGCACTCGAGTACGAGCGGCTGCTGAAGGCCCGAGGACCAGAGGTGGACACCTTGTAGGTCTTCTGAGTCACCCTCACGGACATGTTGGAGGCTGGAGTGAAGAAGGAGAGGAGCCGAAACTGACAGACTCTGGAGGAGCCGAAAAGCTGCTTCCAAGTGGGGGACAGCGTGGCCCTTTATAAAAGGGAGCCCAACCCAAAGGGAGGGGGATGGGCCCGGTACCTGAGTGGCTAGGCCTTGAGGGGGCCGGGCCTAACTCGATACCTGCCACCTACAGGCCGGACTCAGGTGGGGGCAGCAGAGAGCTGCTCCCACCCTGAAGCCCATTACAGCACCACCCCAGAAGCCCAGGAGAGAGCAATTCCGTGAATGTGAAACTGGCAGGATCCAGTGGCTGCACAAATTCTCTGTAACAAAGAGACTGGGGGTGTCACCCAGCCACTTCAACCCTGACTCCTGGGTCTTGTCTCTTTCCCTTCTATGGGAAACACAGCAAGAAAGAGATCCCTGGTGTTTGCATCTGAGCAGCTGACACTCCAAAGACACCAACCTGTGTTCTTCTCTCCATTTTGATTATGAAAGTCTGCCCTGGCTGGAAGACAGGGAACCTGGGTTCTTAATCCATGAACCAGAGATCAACCATTTGCCTAGTCTCTCCTCAGTTACTGTTGTACCCTCAGCACCTGGTGCAGTGCCAAGAGGGGCAGGATAAATATTTGTGGAATGAATGAATCAAGAAATGAACACACACATACACAGAGGCTATCTTCCCTCTGGGTCTGTAGGTACAGGATAATGTGAGATCCAACACAGCACTTTTGCTGGACACAACCAAGTGCCCTCTCTCCTCCCAAGATTTCAGGATTCCCAGGGCCAGGCTGAACACTAGGCCTGCTGAAGGGCAGAGAGGATAAAGAACAAGAGCAAAAGAGGAATGGGGAGAGCTCAGGCGAGAGGAAGCTGCATTGTGGTCTTCATTGTTCTCACTGCTTCTTGGGGGAGTCATTCCCCTACTTCTCAATGGGTGGTGTGGGAAGGGAGGCAGAATGGAGTGCAGAGCAGTGGAAGGGGGGGACACTGATCTGCAACCACCTGGGCCCTCCTTCTCTTCCTAGGTCCCCAACCAGCCTGAGGAGATGCAAGAAGAGTCCTTGCACCTGTCTTCCTGAACCCATTATCAAAATGAGTCAAGAGGGCAGGCTGAGGCACAGCATGCACCTGCAGGTTGGAGACTGGGGAGGTGAATAAGACACCCCAGGCCTGGGTGAGGCTGGGTGAGACAGACCCAGTGGGTGGAAGGCAGGAGGTTTGTTTGGGTCCCGGAGGCAGAGATTCCAGCTGTAATCACCTGATGGGGCTGGATTCTCTGAAAGATCCTGCGGGGCATGAAGTGGGTACAGGATGGCTCTAACTAAAGAGACCAACAGATGCCAGTCATCCAGATACCCTGCGGGAAAGGGAGAGGTTGTCCATAGCCCCAAACCCAGGGAAGGGGCATGACACTGCTCACCTATCCAGAGGGCAGTTATACAGTCTTCTCCCCATTCTTCTCTAGAAGAGGCACCCAAACACTCAGAAGGACAGGCATAATAGACCCCTACAGAAGAACAGAGAGAACCAGAAAGCCCCCTCCTGGCTGGGCAGACACATAGACAGGCTTCCCTCAGGCTACACACACACACACACACACACACACACACACACACACACACTCCCTTTGAAGTCCCTTCCAGAAAAACAAATCCAAAGACTTTCATAGGGGGACACAAAGACTACATTCCTTTCTTCCTCCCCTCTTTTCTCCTCCTCACCCTACCCAGGCTCTGGCCTCCTAATGTGCTAAACCAGTCAAGGGGAAATCCAGTTAGCACCTGTTTGCACCAGGCCCTCTCCCAGCCCCTTTAAACAATGCTTAATTTTCCAAAGAGTGATTTGAATGCATGCCACCCCCTCCCCCAACAAGCACCCACACCTAGCAGGGCAGAGAGACTTCTTCCAGAGACCAAAGGAAAGGGGTATGGGCCAGGTGCCAAACCCAGGAAAGAGAAAGCAGAAGGAGAGAGGGAGCGGCCTGTCAGACTGGTATAGCAGCCATGGGGAGAGAAGGCAACCAGCTCCCCACTTCTTCCCCTCCCCCACAGTGTGTTGGGTGAACCTGGGCAGATTTGGAAGGGAGGAACCATACCTGAAGTCCTGAGCACAAAACAGCACCCCAGAGCCCCCCTGAAATGTTAGCCCCTCCACTACCACCCGCTTGGTTCCCTGGTTTCACCAGTGCCTTGTGTTTAAGACAAAGGGGACTACAAGGGACCCTGTGGTTGTCAAGCTGTAGGGCTTGCCCATATCCCACCCAGGCGGAAGCTCCTCTTTGCTGGGACAGCCCAGAACAATTTTGGACCAAAAGTGTCAGCATCTCATTTATCAGCTCCCTATTACCCAGAGACTTCAGACCAGGGATCCCCCATGTCCCAGACCAGCCTCTAGAGAAGAGGCCAGCACTGCCCTCTCCAATGGGCCTGCCTGAGATTCTGCAGTGGAGGTAAAGGAGGAAGGCCCCAGGACTAGGGCCAAGTGATGAGGGAAGAGAAAACTGGACTGGATCAGCCTGCAGGTACAACTACTTGTAAGGCTATCTCTGGCCACTGTGGTCTACACACCACACTGCTGCCTGCCCACCAAAAGGGAAAGTGTTTGTGGTGACTGTGCTTCACCCAGAAGACTCTGCCCCAAACTACCTTTTCTAAAAAATTGAAAGAAGAAGGAAGAGACACTCAGCCATCCTCCACCCCCAGAGGCAATAGTGCAGAATGAGTCAGGGAGTCCTTGAGTCCTGGGCATCTGTGTCAAGGCTGGGGGCAGAGCTGGGTGGGCAGGATAGCTGTTATTACATCATTCCCAATCATTGGAAAAGATGGTCTGAACAAGTGCTCCGTGCTCAGGACTGAAGACACAAAGACACCACATTCGCAGCAGCAGCTCAGGACTGAAGACACAAAGACACTATTCGTAACAGCCAAAACAGAAACTACCCGAACATCTACCATTTGATGAATGGATAAATGATATGTGGCATATCAATCCCATGCTGTATTATTCACAATAAAAGGAATTGAAGTCCTGATACATGCTACAGTATCAGGACCTTGAAAATATTAAGCAAAGTGAAACAAGTCAGTCACAAAAGGCCACGTATTGCATAATTCCATTTATATGAAATGTTCAGAATAGGCAAATCTATAGAGATAGAAAACAGATTTATGGCTGCCCAGATTGGAAGGAATGAAGGTGATTGCTAAAGAATAAATAAGGTACATTTTGGAGTGATGAAAATTTCTAAATTCGATCTTAGTGATGATTGCACAAGTCTGTGAAAATGCTAAAAACCATGTTTGTACACTTTAAATGGTTGAATTGTATGGTATATGAATTACAACTTAATAAAGCTTGTACCAAAAAAATGAAAAAAAATATCACAAAAGCATTCAAAGGATAGAAGAGAAGATTTCGTTTAGATACTGAGGTTAAGAAAATTCTCCACCTCCAGGTTAATAACCATATTGTCCTCAAAGCACTGAAATCACTTTAAAAGAAGGAGAACTTGAAATCTTATTGGTGGCATAGCAATAGCTGAATTTAGCTATCAGCAGTCAGCAAGAACAATTAGTTTAAGTAGGAAACTACAGATGGTGAAAACGCCCATAGATAAGCCACATCATGAATAATAAAGTTAATGGTTGGTTTTTATGCTGTGTGCCTCAAGGCCAGCATCATTCATAGTAAATACTCAGTAAGTGGTGATTATTTTTCTTTTAACAGTGGCTCTAATGATTAAAGCCAGCCATATGGGAAGGGACTGCCTCGACAGGCAGCAAGCTCCTATCCCTAGAAGTCTTGAGACGGAGACACCAGACCAGCTGTTCCCTGGGTTCACGGTAGCAAGATTGCTAGTTTAGGAGGCAGTTTGGACTGTAATGTTCAAATCCTCCCCACCTGAGAGCCTTTGATCCATGTCCCACCACCATAGAGCTTTACACATAGGATATTAGACATCCACTAAAGTTCTTGGGCTAGAAATTTGGATTTTGATAGGAGATGTGATTAAAAGTTATTAGAACAAGGAAATTCTTTCTTTGGGAGGAAGGTGGCAAGATAAGCCTTATTACAGAGGAAAGGAGACATAAGCCTGTGGGGGTAGGGAAGTCCTCTCCCTTCCCCTTTGGTTCTTCAGGCTGGTTAAATAATTAAAATTACATAAGGCAGATTAACAGGAAAAAACTCAAGTTTTAATACATACACATAGAAAATTCACATAAGAGTGAAAAGACAATAAAGCAAAATGAGGTATACCTGTCATTCTGGACTGAGAGGGAGGCAGGGGTCTGAGACTTCAAAGGAAAAATAGACAATTCACTGGGAAATGAGAAAGAACAAACACTTGATAAACAAATGTTTGGCAGGCCACCCAGAAGCAATGGAATGCAGGAGTCTAACAAACAGACTTTGCTTGATTCCTCCCTGTCTGCCACATTGAGTTCATATTATGCTATAGTGAGAGCTCCCTTCTTAGAATAGATTTTTCTTTCTGAATTCCTTTGAGCATGTAAAGAGGAGGTAAAAAGCTCTTCTTGAGTTTGTTGGGCTTTAATTGTCATTGGCTCGAAATAATCCACATGCCATGGTGGTAAATTCTAGAGAGATTTGTTCTAAACTCCTAAAAGCCCATTGGCCTGGAGATGATGAGGTCTCCCTCCCCACTTCACATCTTCACACCCTCATCTCCATTGATATCAAACCAGAAGGGGCCATCCACTGATGGCAGTCAAGCCAGGTGGGAGGGATCCAGTTGTGGCTCATCCCTTGGAGACTTTCCCCATAACTCTGGTTCTCTGTTTGGAGCATGTACATCAAAATCAAATCAGACTATATTCTATCTGCATTTTTTGAAACGTTCCTCCATGCTGCCAGGGTTAAACACCAGGCTTTGGTTCTGGTTCCACCTCCAATACCTCCAGGAGCACACCCTTCCTCTCCTCAAGCCCAGAGCACTGCAGAGTCCCCACTTAGAGAGGACAATATACCTGCCTCTCAGAGAGGAAAACAGAGTGGCCGGTCCCCAGAGCCTGACCAGGTACATAGACAGGGGCTGAGAAAAGATCTTCCCAGGTCCCACTCTGGTGGTGAGGACAGCAGTGTGGAGGACCTGAATGATGGGAAGTGGAAGGCAGGGCATCACCAGAAAAAGCCACTCAGTCTCTGAAGGAGCCCTCAGGAAGAAGTCACACAGCCCACTGCACCCCACCCCAGCTCCACTGCAGGAAAAAAAAATGCTTTCCTAAAGGTGTGTTCAGGTAACCAGAAAGGAAAGAGTACGAGAGAGGAAGGAAAGGAAAGGACTTGGGGACCAGCTACAGCATCTGCCCCCACCCTTACCCTGTCCCCCATCCTCCAGCTCCAAGCCTAGGCCTTGGCAATGGAGCCATTGTCCAGAGGTCTATTGTTCCGAATTTCCTGCTGGGCAACCCAAAGACCAAGGTAGGAAAGGGAGCAGGGACCCGAGGCCTTTATTCCCTCCTGTTTTTATTCATTCATTCATCTACTCATTTGCTTATCAGACATTAGTCTAAAAGTTTCAAGGAGATGATAGCTGTTCAGTTCCTTTTCCACCAGTTAGATATAGGTGGGATCCCCCTTTGGCCAAAGAAAGATGTATCTCGAAGGTTCCTATTAAAAAGTGACCATTAGGAGTCCTCAGTTATTAATTAAGCATATTGGTAGCTAACTATATATGGACACATGCTGAGAAGGCTCTGAGAGAATGGAGTCCTTAATTGTCTTCACTGTATGTTGGAGGAGACAGACACACAATGCCACTTATTCTAACATTATAATAATTATACTTAAGTGGTACGGAAATGACTTACAAATATTCACTCATTTAATCTTTATAAGAACCCTATAAAGTAGGTGCCATAATCACCATTTTTACCAGAGGTTAAGTATCATGCCCAAGGTCACACAGCAGTGGCTCTTTCTCCATGTCCTTAACCACTTCTAGTTATAATGACAGGAGCAAGAAAAGTGGTATGGTGGTTTAACAGCCCAAAGACTGTCCTCAGATCAGCAAACTGGCACTAGCAGGGCAGAGCCTGAGAAAGGGGACTGAGGACAGCATACTTTGGTGGGCGGAGGAGCAGCCTCAGCACTGGGCCCAAGGATCCCTCAAGGTGTGGGAGAACTGGTGGCATAATGAAGGGTATGCTGAGGGGAGCTCCCTTACCTCCACATTGCCTAAAGGTGGTCTAGTTTGGGATGAAAACTTCTGAGTCTCCATTTTTCAGCTCCCTCCCTCCAGCCACAATTCTTCAGAGAAATCTATGGCTCTGCTTATAAAAGGGACCCCTTTATGGCCTGGAAAACATTCCCCAAACACCCTCTTAAAAACTCATAATGCATGGAGCTGAACAAAAACCTTTGAATGCTCTGATACCCCGCACTTGCCAAGGGGCCCCAGGTTAGGGCCCGCTCTCATACACCCCAGATGCTTGCCCCACCCCGGGTGAAGAGAAGGGCCCCTTTCTTGTTTTCCCAATACACAAGAGCAGTGATTCTTCCATACCTTATACAGAAGAGAAAGTCACAAACATGTGGGGGGCGTGAAAAATCATGGGCAAGGCACAGTGCTCTGAGAGGTGTTCTCCTCGTCTCCATATTTCACCTTACCCAAGTATATGGCCAAACTTAGGGCATTCTCAACCTTTTCCACCAACATGGGTCATGGCCTACATGAAATAAGCATTTGTGTATGGCAGGCTGGGACAAATAAAAAGCTTTTGGGGGGACCAGATGTGGTCAGGCCAGAAGCTACAGCTGCCCCAGGCCTCACTCAAACACTCAGAGGGTTGATAGGCCCAATATATCACACAGTTAGTTATAGGCCACTCTTGGCACAGCCAAAGTCAGCAGGAACTCTGGCTGAAAAGCTCTGGTGTGGGGAGACAAGGCTGTTTTGGACCAATAAGGAATGAGATGAAAACAGATAAAGCCCAGTCCGCCTTGGAGAGGATCAAGGGCATCTGTCAGACCTGGAAGCCATAAACCCTCTGGTAGTGTACCCAGCCATAAATACTAGCCTGAAGTTAATCCCCCACCATAAAAATAATGTAGGGAGGAGGCAAGAGAACTAAAATGTTAAATCAAGCTATATTCAGAGACTGCAATAATATACTGATCAGCCCTACAGCCAGACCAGGAGGAAACCTACAGAACAAAGGAAGATTTCTGTTGGCATTGCTAAAAAACCATTTCTCCACAGGCAAAGGGAAAACAAGAAAACAGAGTCCTCAAGTGGCACCTTACACAAAATAAAATTCTTCATTTCCTATGGCTAAAACCATGGGGAACCTCTGGATCAAAGTCTGGGAATTACCAGCAGGCCTTTCATGCTACATATTCTTACCTTCTCGCTGCATACTCTTATCCTTTCACACTGTATGTCCATACCGTCAAAGGAAAATGGGTAAACAAATTTTTAAACTGTAATTCACAGAACTAAAGAATGATATATAAACTGAATTCCCTGAACTCTCTGGGTCACTCTCAGTGTCTTTCCTCTGTCCCACTCAGTGGAAGATAATGATGATAAGCTGGTGTTTTATGATCATATAAATACAAAGCTCAGGCCCTGCCCTCAAGACAAGCAAGAGCCAAGTGCTCTGTCCAAACAAATAACTCCTCACATGCCCACCCCACCTGTGCCCACACAACCTCAGCCTATGCCACATGTCCTCTCAGCCCCCACATGCACCCTCACAGATAGTCACTTTCTCTCTCTCTCTTTCTGTCTCTGTCCCTCTGTCTCGCTCTGCCTCTCTTTCTCTCTCTCTTTCATAATTCTCACATGAATATGTACCACCTCTCACCTCTCCCACCTATCACAGCCATATACACACACCACTCTTCAATGCACATCACACATGCACCCATGCACACACAGCCATAATATTTGAACCCAACACACAGATACACATTATTGCTTGGGACTCTTGATTGCAAATGACTGAGACCCAACTCAAACAGGCTAAAGAACAAAAGATAATTAATTGTTCACACAGTTGGGAAGCTCAGAAGTGCATTATGTTTTTGGCATAGCCAGATGAGGAGCTCAGTGATGGTACCAAGACCATCTTGACTCTGTTTTCCTCTGGGTTAGCTACCTTCTCAGGCATACAATCTCTATGCTGCAGCAAATGCCTCTTTCCCAATCCTTCACACTAAAGTTCTAAGGCTCAGTCTCATTAGGCTAATAGACCATACGCTCACCCCAGAACCAATCACTGTGGCCAGGGGATTAGAACACTATAATTTTGACTAGACTGGATCAGGTACCTGGCTCCGGCGAGATGTGGTCAGCCCACCCAAACTACATAGAAGGGAGCAAACAAAACAAGGTGATTTACCAAAAGAAGAGAAAGAGATGTTGGACAGGTGAAAACAACAGGTGTTCATTAGCTACACTGACCTGAATGTACACAAAGAAGATCTGGAAACCCTGAGGTTTCCCTCAGGGGTATAACGATATCACTGTACATACTGAGTCCTTGCATAAATATAAGTACTATCTGACCAAAGTCCACCTTCTGCACCTTTTCAATGAAATATAGATTTCAGATAAATGAGTGATTCAGATATATGCTATAGGACTTGATCAAGTTGAGCTTAGAAAAAAAGCAAGATACGGATAGAAAGATCGAGAATGAGATGAGCCATTGACCAGGAACAGGATTCCTAAGGCCAGACAGAGTTTATCCTGTAGGTCACAGGGACCAATGAAAGTGTGGGGCAGGAGAGTGACATGGTTAAAGTAGTGTTTTAGGAAGATTAAGCAGACTGAGATATGCAGGTTAGATGGTAGGGGCAAAAACTGAAGGCAGGAGACTAAACAAGGGGCTATTTCAGAATGCAATGTAGGAGGCATGTGGTGTGGTAGGAGAAGTAGGATAGAAATACAGAGAAGGAATAAAACACAACGGATGTTGGAGGAAAAACCAGCAGATGTAACATGGCTAAGTCCAAGGTTAAGAGAATCAAGAAGGTGATTCAGATGCTCTTCTGGTAACTCCCTGCTGAACCATAGTGCCTTCTACTTCAGCCAGACTAGTGCATACATTTGCCATGAGCCCCTGAATCTAGCCATGCCATCACATTCATCCCATCATTGTCAGACCACAGCTCCTGGGAGACAGGACTGAATCCTCTAGTGTCAGTGTCTTATTCCTATATCTGTGCCAGCGTCTATCTGGCAAGGCTCCTGCCCACAGTAGAGGCCTCAGAGTGAATATGCAGAACTCCCCCAGACACACGGTTTATACTTGCCTCCTTACCTTTGTTTATCACACACGCATGCACACACGCACACATGCCTTCACTTCACTAGCAGCATGATGAGGCCACCATAAACCCTCCATGGTACTCGGCAGTAGATGCAAATGTGAGCAGGCACATTTACTCCCCTCGGATCGTGCCATGCCCATAGAACAGTGTTAGGATCTTGTCTGACTCTTAGGAGGCACTTGGACAAATGGGAGCTGATGCAAGATGTCTGAGATGAGAAAAAGGGAATCATGTACCACAGAGACACTGCTATAGAACCTGGGGAAGCCCTGGAGAAAAAGAGGAGGCACAGACTGCTGGGAGGAAGAAGGGATATTCATCTATCTACATGGCCCAAGGGATATAACCAGGATGAGCGGGAAGAAGCTCCCAGAGAGACTTCATCCACAGACTTTACAAAACCAAGCTTTGGGAACGTGGACTCTGCGGTGTGTTCTGGGAAGCTGTGGTTTCCCCTGCATAAAGAAAGTTTCCAGCAGGTCAAGGGCCCCCTGAGCATCCAATAGATTGTGGGAGCTCCAGAAACATGTCCTGAGGGCCTACCACGTGTGCTACACACCTCATTCAGACTCATAAAAAAAACCCTGCCAAGCAGGGATGGGAATGTGCCCAGGTTCACAGAACTGTGAAGAGAAGGACTAGAATCCGAGGACTCCTCACTGGTGGACTGAAAGTCAAAGGAGAGTGAATGCGGTCAAAGGAATTCTGGGCAAATTACTTAACCTCTCTGAGGTTTCTCTTCCTCACCTAAAAATGCAGGTAATAATTACCTAAAAGGACTGATATGAACATGAGATAAGTGGACAGTGCCTGATCAGTGGATTTTCAGTCAATTTTAGCTTGATTCTCACCACCCCTTCCTGGTCTTCCTCCTGCCTTTCCTAAAGCCTGCCCTTGTGCAGCTTACCCCACCCCTTCACTATCTTCAAGACCACCACCCCCACCATGGAACTTGTGTTTACACCAGCTTTGACACATTTGCCTTGTGAGAGTTAAGTCCTGGTGTTACCCTTGAAGGATGGGACAGTGTCTCATGCATCTTTGTGTTCTCAGCAGTGTCTGCCTAGCCCAAGGCAGCTGCAGGGGTGGGAGAGTGGGCTGGCTCAGAAAGGTTGAAGTTAACTAGAGGGAGGTGGCAATTGGGGCTATAGGGAGGCATCTTATAGGAGAGTAATAAAGGATAACATGCAAAAATCTGCCTGTAAGGCAGAAGCTTGCAAATCCAATTCCTAGGGAGCTAGCCATGCAAACTGAGCCCTGCTTAATTATACAATCTTTCTTTCCCCCACTTTCAGCCCAAGTCTCCTTTCCTTGCTGACCCTGGTGGTGGTGGTGATGGTGGTGGAAAATGATGGTGATAATGATGGCAGCTCTTATTTATTGGATTCCCACTGTGTCAGAGTGTCAGATGTCTTACATATATTATTGGTAATCTTAAAATAATTCATGAGAAAGGCAATATTATCCTCATTTTACAGAAAAAAAAAAAAAAACTAAAAGTCCTTCAAGGCTTGATCTCAAGTCTGGGGTAAGTCCAAAGTCTGAGCATGTTCTCTTATAGTGGGTGTCCAATTATCTCCATCAAGGGAAGCAGAAACGTGGATAACCCTATATGGAATACTAATTAAATGGAACACCTAAATTACTTCTCTGGCTTTAGGGATTTAGACGAACTTAGGGAAACTTCTCCCCACCAAAAAGAAAGCTCCATAAAGGCAGAAACCCTAACTGTCTTGTTAACTACCATATCTACAGCATTCGAAGGTGCTGAACAGGCACTCCACTCCATCATACAGGAGGAATGAATTCACATATCATTGACTTAGACTGTATCATCGTGTGTGTGCATATGTGCATGTGCATGTGCGCGCATGCGCGCGCGCGCGTGCGTGTGTGTGTGTGTTTGTGTTTGTGTGTGTGTGTGTGTGTGTGTGTGTGTGTGTGTGTAACAGAGAAAATAAGAAAGGGAGAGAGCAGCTCAGGTCAAGGAAAACCCTGCTACCTTCCACTCAATTACCAACCTCCCTCTTGTATTCTGTGGTCTCTCAAGGGCTAAGATAACCCCAAAGTGGGACACAGTTCTTATGGCTAATCTTCTGACTGGAAGGTGAAAATGGACTGGGCCTTGGCCAGCCAAGGCCAGTTTAACCTCAGGGAAGTGTCAGGTAAGCTCCCATGGCAACACAATTCAGTGTGTGTTTATACATTTTTAGCAGAATTCCAGGCTAAGGCCATCTATTCCCCAAGGCGGCACCAGCCCTTCTTCCTTGTCTCCCCAGGTGACCATCTTAGGAAGCCAAGAGAAGCTCGAGTAGCAAAAGAAGCCTTCAGAACATGGAAGGTAGAGGAGTGAAAGCCCCACCAGGGAGAGGGCCGTTTCCCTCCTAGATCAGAACTTCTGGCTCACAAGTGTCAAGTTGTTAAAATCAAACACCCTGGGCCTCCTCCTAGACCCCTGGGCCCATGGCTCCAGGTCCAGCCCACAAACCCTCCACCCGCAACTGCCCCTCCTCACACATGACCTAACCCTGCTCCACTGGCAGACAGCTCCCACACAGACTCTTCCTTCACCTATACAGTTCACCAGACCAGGGATCCTCCTCCTCACTCTCTGTTCCTCCAGCCACCTTCTTCAGGGAGCCCTCCCAGACTTCTCCTTTCAGCTTTCCAGCATGGACTCTAATTAGGCATCTCCAGCTCTGACCTGGTCTCCCAGAGTTGGGTATCAGTCCAGACACCCCTAATGCCCTAGGAGTTCCCTTAAGGAAGTTGACTTTTAATCCCTACAGAAACTATGAAATAAGCATTATCTCTATTTTAGATTGAGGAAAGAGTCTTAAGATTAAGAATAGCTTGTGCTCTAGCAGTTAGCAAATGGGAGAGGCAGAACTGGACCCTGTCTGCCTTCAATGCCATGCCTTACCTCCCTGCTTTATGCCTCCTTCTAGACCTATTTCTCCAAGACAGTACCATATGCCAGGCACTTCCTGTACCATAGACTTTTTATAACCCCATTTAATTCTCACAATTAAACTATAAGGAAAGTACAAATAGCCTCATTACAGATTGAGATACAGAAGCTCAGAAACTTTCAATATATTTCCTAAGGTTATAGAGCACATGAGTGCCAGGATCAGAATTCAATCCAACTATTTTAGTTTCTTAGATTTCTCAAGCCCCTGAGTCTAGCCAGAAACAGGATGAGAGATACAGGAGTGAGGAACACAGACTCTCCAGACCAGCATGAAAGCTTTGACTCTGATCAGTCAGCAATTCTGATAAAGGAGGAAGCCTTCCAAAAGGCTGGCAGAAGTTGCCCCACTGATCTGGGGAGGCCTAGGAATCCCAGGACAGCTGAGTGCTGGCTGACTCAGTTGCCGATATCCTATCCTTCCCATTCATCCTGTGAGCTGACACGACCTCAAGTCCTTTCACTTCTGCAAATTCCTCCACTACCTCCAAAGTACTCTAAGATTTGTGATGAAAATGAAAATGAAATTAAAATTAATTTTCATCTTGAGAATTGTTCTAAACAGTTCTTGAAGCAATGTGAAATAGTGGGAAAACATAAATTTGGAAATCAAATAACCTGTGTTTTAGTCTCAATTCAGTTTCTCACTTGCTATGTGACCTTGGACAAGTCACTTTCTCCTCTCTAAGCTACAGTTGTCTTATCTGTATAATGAAGGAGAAGTACCATTTATTTCTAAAATTTCTTGAAATTATGTTTGATTATTAATTGCATTTAAATTAATTTGTTTTTTTAGAATTTCAAACTTCTCACAGTGATTGATGTAGTGGAGAATACATTAAACTTGAAATCACACTTGATCTGGGCTCTCAGCTTTTATTCTCTCATATATAAAATAAATTATATGATGATAATGTTTGTAAGATTTTTGTTTCCCCCTATAAAGTTCTGATATAAGACCCCTACTATAATGGAAGAAAACTATAAATCTCTAAGAATTCACTGTTTCTGCTGTCTTTCCTCTCCCACTCAACCTGCTCCTGACCCCCAGGAGAGAACAAGGGATCTTTTGAGAAAACACACCCTCAGCTGCACACCAGTCTGCCTTAGTCCCGCCCACTGAAGAAACAGCCAGTGAACATACCTCTATCTTCTCCTTTACTAAAGTATTGAAAGGGAACAAAGGATAGGCCCAAGGAAGGACTGACTAATTGGAAGAGAAGTAGGAGTGGAAATGAGTGACTAGGGAAGTGAGAGCTGGGTCTCTTTCTCTCAGACCTAGACTGGGTCAGGCCTGCCCAGAAGCCAAGAAACATAAGAGTGGGAGCAGCAGGACTCAATGGGGCAGGAGTAAAGCAAGGCTAGGGGGATGGGGAGATAGCCTTCAGGGGAGGAGATGCTGAGCAGGTTTCTGAAAATTATGCTCTCAGATGGTCTGCAATTCTTGGAAGAGACAGGGTAAGGTAGGATAAGGCCTGGGAGGAATGCAATTGGAGGTATGTGTACACAACAGACCACAGAGAATGAGTCTATCCAGGGCCATAAACCTTATCTCCCCACCATAGGAGAGCTAGGATAGCTATCTCTGCAATCCTAAGAGCTCAGGCTGAGTCAGGGCTGGGGGTATTGGAGTGGGGGTGGGGGGTCCTGGGCAGCATACTTGAGTCACTCCAGGGTGTGTGGTTTAACTGGAAATGAGAAAGAGCAAAGGAGGAGAAGAAATGAATCAAGCCGATTAGTGCCAACAAAGGCTAAAGGTCTCAGATACCTAACAGTCAGTCCCAGACGAGAAATTTTTTTCCCAGAAAAGTTAGGTCCTGGAGATGGACAACATCTGTTATTGAGCTCTAAAGTTCATCATGAACAGCTCTTTCTGGGTTCTTAATCCCTGCCACCATTAACTACTACTTCTCTAGCTTTAAAAACCACAGTTGACTTATCTTATCTCTTGGAAGAATGAAGCAGGACCGAGAAAACCAAGGGACCCAGGTCCTAGCTCCAGTCCTGCACTCCTCTCTCCCTCTCACCCCATTACTCTGAGATGGGCCCTTTGTCCCAGGGTGGGAGAAGGAGAAAGCAGGCAGTGT